>JAMYWD010002162.1:0-12518 GCA_028583415.1 Protea cynaroides
ATGCCATGCTTGATTCTATGCGAATATGTTTGTAATGTGCATACAGCATGCCATCCAATATTTCTATTATTTGTTCATGCATATTTACTTTATTGTTTATAACATGATAATGATGATGATGATAGGAATAGGCATGTGCTTGTATGTGTGTGGTTGATGTACTTGACGCGAGCGAGTATCAGGGGAGGTGTGATGAGAACGTCAATAAACGTTAACCTTTGGTGGGTCTCAGTGTCACACCCCAATTCTGATCGAACCAGAATGGTGTGAGTAAACCGCCATTGAACCAACGGTTCACACCAGGATCTCGAATAGGCCGTGTCCACCCATATAAACCATTACACATAACCACAATCAGAATATAAATATACAGCGGAAGACATTAAATAGAATGAACTGAGTATCAATTGGTAATTTAAATAAATATCCCATTATTCAAATTCAAACACATAAAATAATAATCTTTTACATCTCTTAATACCAAGCAAAAATAACTAAAACAAACAAATAAAAAAATCCATCACAGGTACACGCAGAAAGGGCACTCGCATGAAGCATCATGCTCGTCCTCCCCTGCTTGTACATCCAGAGCAGCTACACCACTGTATGCCGGAGCGTTCACATAGTCGTCCACAGTGTAACCTGCATCAACATCTAAAAACAATGTATATACAAAGGGTGAGCACACAACACAGCTCAGTAAGACAATTAGACAGTTTCACAATATTATGCATTAGTAACAATCATTTTATGCTGTGGTCTGGTTTTAAGTTTGCAATGTGCTATAGAAAGGTTTGGTGGCCCCCGCACCTCTATACACGAGTGTGTGGCATCGCACAGTAGATCACACTACCACCAACCCACATGCACCCATCATGGAATAGAGATAGAGCTAAGGTATACCCGCACCTCCCCTGATACTCTACCCATACCAGTACCAAAGCCCCTACTGGCCAGGGCTAGCAAACTGGGCTCGCAACTAACCAATCCTATATGTCAACAATGTATGCTCTATCCCAACACAGCCATCTACGGCATAGAGATAGAGCTAGAGTGTGCAGGCCGGGCCGGAGACCACAATACCTCACCTCCCCCTGATACCCTATCCGCAACTAGCCCACTAGGATAGAAACAATACGCAGGTAGACCCTATCCCAACATAACTCCCTACGGCATAGAGATAGAGCTAAAGCGTCGCGGACAAGCCAACGTCGACTCGAAATCCTCAGCACCACATAACAATGGCCGGGACAACATCAATATCAGAGACCACCGTACCACAACCTTCCCCTGATACCCCACCCGTACCAAGCATGTTAAGACAGAATACTACAAAAAGGTGCTAGTGTGAAGAGCGATCCCAGGCCCATGCCCCACTCCACACACCAACGAAAACAATCACATGCCTAACAATCACATCCTATGAATGTATGAACAATAATAATAATAACTGAAAGTAAAGGATGGCATGTAAATATGCACAAACAACACATCTCATATAATCAGGTGATTAACAACAATTTACTGTCCATTAATTATTAGGTTTAGGTCATATTCCTTTACCTGACGCTCGTTGGTTAGCTTGCTCCACGTCGCAAGATCAAAACGATAAATCAAAAATTCCTACATAATATTAGGGTTTCATTATAATATATTGTTTAGGGTTTCATGTTGGTCGGAAACCAACAGAGATCACAACTACCCTCACAGAGCTGACCGGTGGCATGTACCGGTCGCAGCTCTGTGGGAAAGACTGGCGACCGATATGGTCAGCCGGTCCCCACAGATAACCTCCCGAGAGGTAGCGGTCGCAACATACCGGTCGCACTATGTGCAACCGGTATAGTCGACCGGTATGTCTCCGAAAGACCATACATGGGTTTTTTCGACTGCCGTCGATCATCCTCCATGGATTTTCTGGGTTTCTCCTATCCATTCTAAGTCTAGGCTTTGAGTTAGAGTTATCCCCAACTCATTCAAGTCTCGTTTCGATGAATATCATCACGAAACTCGAATCAAGGGTTTGACGGCAACTTAGGGTTTATTGGCCAAATTAGGGTTTTAGATCAATACCTACTTTGCATGGTATTGATGCACCCACACAACTATCATAGGGTAAGAAGAAGGATTCAAACACTTACCGTTGACAGGCGTAACGAGAGCTTCGTCAAACGGTAATGGTGGCTCCTTCTTCTTCCTCCTAGCTCCTTCTCCTTTTCCACCTCTTTCTTTTCTCTAGGGTTTGCGAGAGACAATGGAAAGGATTTGAGGAGGGTTAAGGGTGTATTTATAGGCTAGAAATAGGGTTTAGTAACCTTACTAGGATTAGGAAACTTTTAGGATTCAAAATCAGGAAAGCGGGACCCGTAGAGACCAATTTCCAAATTCCCGCACATAGCTGTGCAGGCCATACCGGTCGACCGGTAACAAGACCGGTACCATCGACCGGTATACCTAAAATCAGGTATAATTGGTCGACTTCGGTCCAATTTCGTACCTGTTTGTTATCCGCTTGCCCCGTCTAGCCCGGTGATGATCGAAAGACCTGTCACGACACAAAACCAAGGTTAGACCGGGTTTTCAGAGTGCGGGTCTTACAACTCCACCACCCTTAAAAGAAATTTCGTCCCAAAATTTGCATGTAGGTACTACAACTCCCCCACCCTTAAAAGAAATTTTGGCCTCGAAATTTGAACGTACCTTGATCGTCAAAAAGGTTAGGGTACTCCTTCCTCATCGCGCTCTCTTCTTCTCAAGTAATTTCCTCCACATTTTGGCTTCTCCAATGCACCTTTACATAGTGGATATCCTTGGTTCAAAGTTGCTGAACATTTCGACTCGAGAGCATTACAGGCACCACTTCGAAAGTTAAGTCTTCAGTCAAGTCTCGAGGATCAGCGGTCAAGATATGCGATGGATCTCTGACATACTTCTTCAGTAATGATACATGGAACACATTATGAACGCTAGACATAGATGGTGGTAGAGCCAATTGATATGCTACATTACCACGTCGATTCAATATCTCATATGGTCCCACATACCTGGGGCATAGCTTCCCCTTTTTACCAAACCGTTTCAAACCTCGCACCGGTGACACCTTTAAGAATACTTTGTCACCCACTGCAAACTCCAGATCTCGACGTCGATTATCCGCATAGTGCTTCTCTCGAACTTGAGCTGTCTTTACTCTCTCCTTGATCTGATCAATCACTCGGCAAGTTTCTTCAACAAACTCCGGTCCTATAATTCTTCTTTCTCCCACCTCGTTCCATAACAAAGGTGTACGACACTTCTTCCCATACAGTGCTTCATAAGGGGCCATCAGAATTGTAGCCTGATAACTGTTGTTGTAAGCAAACTCGATAAGTGATAGCTTCTCATCCCAAGCTCCTTTGAAATCTAAAGCACAAGCTCGAAGCATATCTTCCAAA
Organism: Protea cynaroides; assembly: GCA_028583415.1. NCBI lineage: Eukaryota > Viridiplantae > Streptophyta > Magnoliopsida > Proteales > Proteaceae > Protea > Protea cynaroides. The sequence goes on from JAMYWD010002162.1 coordinate 3,435, forward strand.
ATTTGAATAGTTTGCTCTGACTGTCCGTCTGTCTGAGGGTGAAAAGCTGTACTGAACTTCAACTTGGTTCCCATAGCTTTCTGTAATCCTTTCCAGAACTTCGATGTAAAACGGGGATCTCTGTCAGATACTATACTCTCTGGAACGCCATGAAGTCTGACTATATTATCAACATGTAATTTGGCCAGTATCTCCATGGTATACTGAGGTTTGACCGTAATGAATCGAGCTGTCTTGGTGAGCCGATCTACTATAACCCAAACTGCATCCACTGACCTTGGTGTCAAAGGTAGGCCAGTGACGAAATTTATAGTAATACAATCCCACTTCCATGCAGGTTCTGGTAACGGCTGTAGTAAACCTGCGGGTCTTTGCCTTTCCGCTTTAACTTGTTGACAATTCAGACATTGGAACACGAAACGAGCTATATCTGCTTTCATACCCCTCCACCAATATAGTCTTCTTAGGTCATGGTACATCTTGGTACTTCCTGGATGTACCGAATATGGAGTGTAATGAGCTTCAGTCATAACTCGACCTCTGATATCGCAGTTTTTGCTCTCAGGTATACATAATCGTCCGCGATACTTGAGTAATTTGTCTGATTCCAAGGTAAAGTCAGGATTGCACGTACCCTTCTCTAAGTCTTCCTGCACTGTCTTGAGATATGGATCCTGTAGGATTGCTACCTTGACTTCATCAATTAGACCCGGTGAGATCTTCAATGCGGCGAACATCATAGTGAACTTATGAATCAAGCCTTGCTCAACTGGATCTTCTGCAGTCTCTATAATATGTTCTTCATCAATTTCCATTGAACTCGAGGCTGCAGCACACAATGCAGTGATTGTACTTGGTCCTGCCTCAGGTTTCGATGCCCACTTTCTGCTTAAGGCGTCAGCCACCACATTTTCTTTACCCGGATGGTACTGGATGTCGCAATCATAATCTATTAACAGTTCCAACCATCTCCTCTGTCTCATATTCAGATCCTTCTGAGTGAAAAGATAAGTTAAGCTCTTGTGATCGGACTTGATCTGAAACTTCTCACCATACAAGTAGTGTCTCCAAGTCTTGATTGCATGTATAACCGCTGCTAACTCCAAGTCATGCGTAGGATAGTTCTTCTCATGCTCCTTTAACTGTCTTGATGCGTAAGCAATCACCTGTTCTCCTTGCATCAATACACAACCGATACCCAACCCCGAAGCATTCGTATATAAAGTAAACGGTACGCTTAGTTCTGGGATGGTCAGGATAGGTGCAGAGACTAGTCTTGACTTCAAGGTCTGAAAGAACTTCTCGCACTCATCTGCCCATATGAATTTCTCTCCCTTCTTGGTCAATTTGGTGAGTGGAACCGCGATCCTGGAATAATCTTCCATGAATCTTCTATAATAACCAGCCAACCCCAAGGAAACTACGAATCTCTGCAACAGATTTTGGTGCTTCCCATCCTACTATAGTAGCTATCTTGCTTGGATCAACCTTGATACCGTCTTCAGATACAACATGGCCCAAGAAAGCCACTTCCTTCAGCCAAAACTCGCACTTCTTGAATTTTGCATAAAGCCTCACATCTCTCAGCGGTTGTAGGGCTGCCCTCAAATACGCTGTATGAGTCTCCATGTCCTTAGAGTAAATCAATATCTCATCGATGAATACGATGACCGAAGTGTCGAACATATCATGGAACACTCGGTTCATCAGTTCCATAAACGACGCTGGAGCATTGGTCAACCCGAAAGACATAACCAGAAACTCATAATGCCCATACCTCGTTCTGAAAGCTGTCTTCAGAATATCTCCGGCCTTAATCTTCAATTGGTGATACCCCGATCGGAGATCGATCTTCGAGAAAACCTTTGCACCCTGCAGCTGATCGAACAGATCATCGATCCTAGGCAAAGGATATCGATTCTTGATCGTCAACTTGTTCAGCTCACGGTAGTCAATGCATAATCGTACACTTCCATCTTTCTTCTTGACGAATAATACAGGTGCTCCCCAAGGCGATATACTAGGTCGTATGAAGCCCTTATCCAGCAATTCTTGTAGTTGGGTCTTCAACTCCTTTAACTCGGTCGGGGCCATCCTGTATGGTGCTTTAGACACCGGCGCCGAACCTGGCATGAGGTCTATCACAAATTTTGTAGCCCTGTCTGGTGGTAAACCTGGGAGATCTTCTGGAAATACATCTGGAAACTCCCGAACCACATCTATGTCTTCCATCTTGAGTGACTCTTCCATGAGATCGACTACAGATATGAGATAACCCACTCCCCCTTTCTCCAAGCATCTCTTAGTTTTTACGGCGGAGAGGATCAGCTTTCGCTTCCTAGATAGCTTAATCCCAGCGAAGCTATATTCCTTTCCCTCTTTGTCAGTAAGCACAAGCTTCCTTTCACCACATAAAAGGACGGCCGAATGATGGCCTAGCCAATCCATTCCCAAAATGACATCAAAATCTGCCATCTCAAGTATTACTAGGCTTGCTTCTAAGTCTCGGCCCTCAATACTTACAGTACATGGTCCATAATATTCGGTCAAAACCACTTCGACTCCTAGTGGAGAGCGAACTATCAAGCTTGGGTTCATATGCTTGATTGGTAACTCCATTCGCTTCCCAAAAGAAATAGAAACAAAGGAGTGCGTGGCCCCAGAGTCAAATAATACTCTGGCGGGTAAACCAGCTACATTTTCAATCCCTGGAATATATTGCCCCTTAGTTCTATACGCTCATGCAACTGAAAGAATATACCAAATAGTAAGGGATAGAGTCGTACCAGTTACCACATCAGGTGATGCGGCTGCCTCTTCAGTGGTGACCGCATAAACTCTTCCTTGCTGGGGAGCTTGCTTCTTAGGTAGAGTGCAGTTCCTTGCAACATGTCCCAGCTGCTGACAGTTATAACATTTAATATTTGGATTGGGTCTGGCGAATTGTGGCACAGGTGGTGCCGGGTTGTTTCTTGCAGGTGCTGTAGCGGTCTGTGCCCTGTATGGGCGGAATGGTTTAGTATTACCGCCACCCGAGCTCTCACCAGCGGATCTCTTCACTCCCCTGTTCTGAGCGAAGAAGCTGTCCCTCTAACTGGACTCTATCACCCTCGCAACCTGCACCGCCACATTGTATGTCTTCTTGTCCAGACCCAAAAGGTGCTCTCTGATGCTTCCACGTAGTCCCATGGTGAACCTACGTGTCTTGGTCTCCTCCTCCTGCATACTGGCAGGTGCGAAGAAGAACAGCTCTTCGTACCTCTGCTGATACGCATCTACGGTCGACTGAGCCTGCTGCAGATTGAGAAACTCCCTCTCCATTTGATCTCTGAAGCTCTTCGGAAGTATTTGTCGAAGAAAGCCGCTTTAAACACTTCCCAATCAACCAGGGTATACTTATTCTCCAGATATGCCCGAGTAGAATTCCACCAACCATTGGCGTCTACCCGTAACATATGAGTGGCAAACAGAACCTTCTCCTCCTCAGTGCAAGTCATCAGTCGGAAGTTCTTTTCCATTTCAGAAACCCACTGTGCTGGCCACAATGGTTTCCCTGTCCTGCCTGTGAACGATGAAGGTTTCAACTTCAAGAATCTGTCCACTGACCTGCTCAGATCATGCTGTCCCTGTGTGTCTGCTCCGTACCATGGTGGTGGATACCGATAAGCTCTCGGGTATGCAGAAGGCGACGGAAACCGATGCGGTGGTGGTATGTTCTGTGCTTGGCCCCTCGGCCTTGGGCTACTCTACATCGGTTGGGTAGTATTAATTCCTCCTGACTCGGGCGTGTTTCCAACGGGAACTGAACCTATTGGCCTGAGCATCTTCAGTACTTCGCTCAGAAATTCCTTCTGTTGAGCCTGTATCTGATAGACCAAGTTTGTATCAATGGTCTCAGAATTCCTGTGAGGTGGGCCCGGTAATTCTGTCGGTACTTCCGGGACCTGTTCCTCCTCCACTTCAGGACTGGGTTCTCTATCCTGGTCTTGTTCATCTTGCTCTTCTTCTAGGCGCATCCTAGCCTGATGACGCTTCCGACCCCTTCGATCGTTTCCACCTGCCATCTCAGACTATTTATTTGGATCTGAGAGGAAGACATAACACGTGAGAACATCAATAATAGTAGTGTTAGTCTTGAATAATGCAGGGAAAAATAGTCGAGAAGTAAAATTTCAATTTACACAATTTTATAAATTTTTAATTCAATTTTCTGGCTCTTTGGGGCGTACCGGTCGAAACATACCGGTCGCACCCCTGTGGACCAGTATGCGGCCGGTATATTCGATCGGTCAGAATTCAATTCCTGGCCGAGACATACCGGTCGCATGTTTAGGAGATACCGGTCGACACTCTGTATACAGTGTTGCGACCGGTATAGTCGACCGGTCAGAAAAAATTTTCTGACCGAGACATAGTGGTCGCACACCTGGGGTGATACCGGTCGATCGGTATAGGGATAACCGTCGACCGGTATGCCCAAAATGGCTTTAAAATCGCGAAAAAGTGAGAAAATTCTCACTTTTTCTTTCTTCTTCCTCTCCGGTGGCGATTCTTCTCTGCCCAACTGAGTTGCTACAGTCCGGCCGGTACTCTTAGAAGCCAATTTCTTCCATTCCAAGCATGGAACATCGTCTCCAGGTAGGTCTCCTCCCTCTCTTTCAAGTTTTTAGATATTTTCCATATCGTCTATATGTAGAAATTTAGGTTTTTCTTTGTTCGAGATGATTTAACCGTAGGAATTCTTTTCCTTCGGCTCGGAAAGGTTTTAGGGACCCCCAAGAGCAAAAGCCCTCAACTAATTTGGGGTTCCACCGAAAGGTTTTGATAAAAATCAAATTTTTACTCTTTTTAACCTAGGTTTTTAAAAAATTTCGAAATTTCTTAATTTTTCTCAAATTCTCGAAATTTCTTATTATAATTGCTTGTGATTGGTTTGTTGAAGATTGTGGGGGTTACGTAACTCCTCCTCCCCATGTTTTTGGGTGAGTACGAGGCTTTTTCCCAAATTACTGTCGTTATGCTGCCGAAATTTTGAAAATTTCTAACTTTTTATCTTGTTTTCTTTTGTTTTACAGATTCTAAATGGCTCCCAGACGCACTCTCGAAAAACGCTCACATGGTTCTAGTTCTCGGGTTCCCTCTCCGCCAGTTCCTCAGCTAGATGAGCTATGGTTTCGCTCCTTGGAAGCTCAAGCTCGGTTTTCATGGTTTGATAATAAGAGTATTGAATCCGGACGCCGGGTCAACGTGGAACAACTACACCGGTTCAATGTAGAGATGGCTTTTGGCACTCTAGGTTGGTTGCCGATTATTTCATACACGGAGACCACACGCCCTAACCTGGTCAAGCACTTTTATGCAAACTTGGAACTCGAAGGGGATGTCGAAGACCAGAACCAGTGTAGGGATCTACGCATCACCAGCTACGTCCGGGGTGTACATATTTCCTTCAACACCCACCAGTTGGCTGATCTGCTTGGGGTTCCCAATGATGGAGATTTGGTGTACTGCGCCCCCAAGGCGAAAGGTTACTTGACTGATGATTTGCGCCGGGAGATAGCGCATCAGATCCTCAACCCTGGGGCTCCTATGAAGGCAGCTAGCTTGAGACCTATACCCCGGGTCTATAGTTGCATTATTCAGAACGATATAGTGTCCCAGAGCGGCCACTACAGTGAGCTGTCCCAGCTCACCCAGTATGTCACCTATTGCGTCTACACAGGGGAGCGGATCTTACTTCCTTACCTCATCATCCGGACTATGCATCGAGCGGCCGTGGCCGATCGGGCCAGCAACCTTCCCTATGGCCGTCTCGTCACTTTCCTTCTTCGCCGTCTGGGCGTGAGTTTCAGAGGAGAGGTAGCCATCGAGGACACCATGACCTCCGACATCGACTGGGATGCGATACAGAGGATGCAGATGGTCGATCTGCCGGTTAGTGACGACGAGTTGGAGGCTCGCCCTCGTCCACTTGGGAGAGTAGCAGCAGCAGCAGCAGCAGCAGCCGCGGCCAATGCGGCCTATGCGGCAGAGGTGAGTGATGACGATGATGACGATGTGGCTGGGGAAGCACCAGTGCCTGCCCCACAGCCTGCACCTGCACCACCACCATCTGTCCCCACAGCTGGACCATCTCAGCCTCCTCCCGACTCAGTGATGGGTATGTTTATGGAGCTCAGGGACGCTCAGCGGGAGATGAGCCGTGATTTAGCACAGTTGACTCGCAGCCTCCGAGTCACACAGGATCAGGTGCACTGGCTAAGGGTCACTTACGAGCGGGACTATGATATAGCGGACCCCATAACTCCTATGCCCCCTACCCCATGATTTTTCTTTTACATACTCATGACTGTTTTACATATAACAGGGTAATTGTCCGGTTTGTGGACTGTACCCTGTAGCACTAAATCATTAGCTAAAATTTTCTTAATTAATGAAAATTATCATGCTTTTTCCTAACTAATGTATGTGCACATATTAAGTTTCATATTTAGAATAGTACATCTCAGGTATCAAACAATGCTTAAGGTGCGTTTGTATTAAGATTTTTAATTTTTCCTAACTCAGTTCCTCGACTCAGTTAAGTGCAACATGGTTTGTTGGAACAGAGCCCGAGGGCTCTGATACCAAGTTGTCACACCCCAATTCTGATCCAACCAGAATGGTGTAAGTGAACAGCCATTGAACCAACGGTTCACACCAGGATCTCGAATAGGCCGTGTCCACCCATACAAACCATTACACATAACCACAATCAGAATATAAATATACAGCGGAAGACTTTAAATAGAATGAACTGAGTATCTATTGATAATTTAAATAAATATCCCATTATTCAAATTCAAACAAATAAAATAATAATCTTTTACATCTCTTAATACCAAGCAAAAATAACTGAAACAAATAAATAAAAAAATCCATCACAGGTACACACAGAAAGGGCACTCGCATGAAGCATCATGCTCGTCCTCCCCTGCTTCTACATCCAGAGCAGCTACACCACCGTACACCGGAGCGTTCACATAGTCGTCCACAATGTAACCTGCATCAACATCTAAAAACAATGTATATACAAAGGGTGAGCACACAACACAGCTCAGTAAGACAATCAGACAGTTTCACAATATTATGCATGATTAACAATCATTTTATGCTGTGGTCTGGTTTTAAGTTTGCAATGTGCTATAGAAAGGTTTGGTGGCCCCCGCACCTCTATACACGAGTGTGTGGCATCGCACAGTAGATCACACTACCACCAACCCACATGCACCCATCATGGAATAGATATAGAGCTAAGGTATACCCGCACCTCCCCTGATACTCTACCCATACCAGTACCTAAGCCCCTACTGGCCAGGGCTCGCAAACTGGGCTCGCAAACTGGGCTCGCAACTAACCAATCCTATATGTCAACAATGTATGCTCTATCCCAGCACAGCCGACTACGGCATAGAGATAGAGCTAGAGCATGCAGGTTGGACCGGAGACCACAATACCTCACCTCCCCCTGATACCTTATCCGCAACTAACCCACTAGGATAGAAACAATACGCAGGTAGACCCTATCCCAACATAACTCCCTACGGCATAGAGATAGAGCTAAAGCATCGTGGACAAGCCAGCGTCGACTCGGAATCCTCAGTACCACATAACAATGGCCGGGACAACATCAATATCGGAGACCACCGTACCATGACCTTCCCTTGATACCCCACCCGTACCAAGCATGTTAAGACAGAATACTACAAAAAGGTGCTAGTGTGAAGAGCGATCCCAGGCCCATGCCCCACTCCACACACCAACGAAAACAATCACATGCCTAACAATCACATCCTATGAATGCATGAACAATAATAATAATAACTGAAAGTAAAGAATGGCATGTGAATATGCACAAACAACACATCTCATATAATCAGGTGATTAACAACAATTTACTGTCCATTAATTATTAGGTTTAGGTCAGATTCCCTTACCTGACGCTCGTTGGTTAGCTTGCTCTACGTCGCAAGATCCAAACGTTAAGTCACAAAGTCCTACATAATATTACCGTTTTATTGGAATATATTGTTTAGGGTTTCATGTTGGTCGAAAACCAACAGAGATCACAACTACCCTCACAGAGCTGACCGGTGGCATGTATCGGTCGCAGCTCTGTGGGAAAGACTGGCGACCGGTATGGTCAGCCGGTTCCCATAGATAACCTCCTGAGAGGTAGCGGTCGCAACATACCGGTCGCACTATGTGCAACCGGTATAGTCGACCGGTATGTCTTCGGAAGACCATACATGGGTTTTTTCGACTGCCGTCGATCATCCTCCATGGATTTTCAGGGTTTCTCATATCCATTCTAAGTCTAGGCTTTGAGTTAGAGTTATCCCCAACTCATTCAAGTCTCGTTTCGATGAATATCATCTCGAAACATGAATCAAGGGTTTGACGGCAACTTAGGGTTTATTGGCCAAATTAGGGTTTTAGATCAATACCTACTTTGCATGGTATTGATCCACCCACACAACTATCATAGGGTAAGAAGAGGGATTCAAACACTTACCGTTGACAGGCGTAACGAGAGCTTCGTCAAACGGTAATGGAAGCTCCTTCTTCTTCCTCCTAGCTCCTTCTCCTTTTCCACCTCTTTCTTTTCTCTAGGGTTTGCGAGAGACAATAGAAAGGATTTGAGGAGGGTTAAGGGTGTATTTATAGGCTAGAAATAGGGTTTAGTAACCCTACTAGGATTCAAAATCAGGAAAGCGGGACCCGTAGAGACCAATTTCTAAATTCCCGCACATAGTTGTGCAGGCCATACCGGTCGATCGGTATCAAGACCGGTACCATCGACCAGTATACCTAAAATCAGGTATAATTGGTCGACTTCGGTCCGATTTCGTACCTGTTTGTTATCCGCTTGCCCCGTCTGGCCCGGTGATGATCGGAAGACCTGTCACGACACAAAACCAAAGTTAGACCGGGTTTTCAGAGTGCGGGTCTTACAACTCCACCACCCTTAAAAGAAATTTCGTCCTGAAATTTGCATGTAGTACTAAGGTTAGACCGGGTTTTCAGAGTGCGGGTCTTACACTC
>JAMYWD010002163.1:0-12492 GCA_028583415.1 Protea cynaroides
GTACGCCATTTATAGGTACGATACCTGTGATTTATTTTTACTTAGTCTACATGCTCATACAATGTAATTACCACTAAAATGGTTTCAGTCATACCTGTGACCACATTGGGTGATGCGGCAGCATCCTCGAATGTGACAGCGTCCTTGTTGTACTTGCTTCTTGGGCTTAGGACACTCCCTTAACATATGTCCCATTTGATTGCAGTTGTAACATCTCGGACCTTCAGAATTTGGCTTTGGTTGCTGTTGCGTTATTGGGGTAGTCTTGGATGCAACAGTAAATCCTTGAGCACGGAAGGGTTTAAATGTCTTGTTGTTCCCTCCGTTATAGGTATTTTTGGTTGGCCTTTTTATGCCTCTGTTCTGTGTAAAGTAGCTTTCCTTCTGGCTCAATTCTATGACTCGAGCAATTTGGACAGCTTCATTATATATCTTCTTTTCCAAGCCCTGAACGTGCTCTCTGATGCTTCTTCTCAGTCCCGTGACAAACCTACGGGTCTTAGTGTCTTCTTCCTGCATGCTGAGTGGTGTAAAGAAATACATCTCTTCGTAATGCTGTTGATATGCATCCACGGACATCTGTCCCTGATATAAACTCAAGAATTCCTTCTCCATAGAATCTCTGAAGCTTCGGGGAAAATACTTCTCGAAGAACGCTTCTTTATAGATAGCCCAAGTCAGTAGGGCGTGCGTGGTCAATTGGTAAGTCCTAGTAGATTTCCACCAATGATGTGCGTTACCTTTTAGCATGAAGGTTGCACATAGTACTTTTTCTTCTTTAGTGATAGTCATCATAAGAAAGTTTATCTCCATCTCGTCGATCCAATGTGCTGGCCATAACGGATCCGACTGTTTACCGTTAAATTCCTTGGGCTTCATCTTTAGAAATCTCTCAACCAGTCGAGAGTGATCCAGCTGATTTTGGGGGTATGCCCCAAACATGGGTTGTGGATACTGATAGTTAACCTGAGCTGCTTTTGGACCTGGTACTGGAATCTGTGCAGCTGGTGGTTGAGGTGTTTGAGGTGCTGGGTGGTTACCCACCAGTGCTGCACTGGCTTGTCCTGTCTACATGGGTGTAGCATGTGCGGCTTAGAACATAATTCCCATTGCAACTTGCATTTGAGCCTGTGCGTATTGCATCTGATGCAGCTGCTATGCTAAATTCATCACTACTGTTGCTAACTCTGGTGGTGGAGGTGGAAAGTTTGTAGGATTTGCCTGATCTGGGTTTTCTGGTACATATATATTCTCCTGGTTAGTTTCCTCCACAGGTGGTGGTGGTGGAACTGCATTTCGGCTCTGTCTGGTTACTCTACGTCCAGACAGAATTTCTTCTGAGATTGGTGGTGCCTGAAAATCATCAAAATAGGTGAGACAATCATTTATACTTCATGTAGGCATGTTAACCGATGTAAAATTTCCAAAAATTTTAGCTCATTTTATGAAAATACTATCTTTTCTATGCAGGTCGATGGTGGGGGTCGATGGTATGTCCGACCCTCAGTATCCGACCCTGGGAATGACCTGTTCTTCCCGAGAGCTGAGGGTCGATGTGAGGGTCGATGGGTATCCGACCCTCAGTATCCGACCCTGGGTTTTCTGTCAGATTCTCGAGAGCCGAGGGTCGATGGGAGAGTCGATCCGAGGGTCGATGGTCCTGGTCGAATTGTTCGACCCTCAGACCAAAAATCAGACCTTTAAGATCTGATTCTGGGTTCATTCTCTGTTATTTCCCTCCCGTTTCGACTCGTCTCTCACCTCTGAGTTGCTACAGTGCCACTCCGCTATTTTGGTCAATTTGGATCCGTGTTTCAACATCAACATCATCCCTACAGGTATGTTTTCTCATTTTTACCTATTTTTAGGTTTCCATTTCTAGGTTTTGGTCCAATTAACCCGTATTTTTTAAATTAAACTTTTTCCAACCATAAAAATTCGATTTTTATTGGGGACTTTTGTTATTGGTGTCTCGAGGAACGAAAGCCCTAAAAAAATTTTAAGTTTCATTGGTTGGTTATCGAGAAACTTGGATTTTTGCTCTTTTTGCCCTAATTTGTCAAAATTTTTTATTTCTAGAAATTTCTTCAAATTGGACCTCATTAGTTAAAATTTCCTACTGTATGTGTGTTGTAGGATATGTTAGAACCTACGTAAGTCCTCCTACCCACGTGTATAGGTGACAACTGAGGCTTTTGGCCACTTACGTCGTTATAATGTCAAATTTTGGATTTTTATCCTATTAACTCATTATCTATTTTTCTTTGCAGATACCATGGCTCGTACTAAGGTACCCAGAGTTCATGATCCGCTTCGCTTCCGCTCCAATGAAGCCGAGGCACAGTATGCCCACTACGCTCGTAAGAAAGTAGAGGGTGGTCGTATGGTGAACTTGGCTGAGCTAGCCCTATTCAATGTGGAGAGAGCATTTGGTGATATGGGGTGGCTCCCTGTCATCACTTACGACACGTGCACATGCCCGGATTTAGTGCGACAGTTTCATTGTAATCTCCAGGTGGTAGGGGATTACAATGATGTGGATAGGGGTCATGAGCTACGCATCACTAGCTATGTAAAGGGAGTGAACATTTCATTTGACTATCGACAGCTGGCCGATCTACTGGGCATTTCCTATGATGGCCCTATGGTTTACTGTGCGCCTGGAGAGCCCTAGTTTGTTTCCATGGAGATGAGGGTTGAGATTGATAGTCAGCTGCTATGACCTGATCGCTGGCAGATGAGAGCTTGTTATATACGTCCGGCTCCACAGGTCTTCTGCAAGATTATCCAGCATAATCTGATTCCGCAGAGTGGCCATTACGAGAGGGTTTCTCAGCTGACCCAGTATCTGCTGTATAGCATCTGTACTAGACAGCCCGTCTGCCTTCTTTACATTATCATGCGGACTATGATCAGTGCCACACTGCCCAGTCATAGGGGTAATCTACCCTATGGACGTATGATCACTGTTCTGCTTACTCGCCTAGTGGTTGATTTGGTGGATGAGAAGATTCAGGAGAATACCTTCTCGTTGCCTCTAGATTGGGAGGCTATCTACAAGATGGGTATACGGGATGCCCAAGTCAGTGACGAGGAGAGGAACAAGATGGTGCGCCCTCACACTCGCATCGAGATTGCTGACGCTGAGGCAGCTGCTGCCGCTGCTAGAGCTCATGTGGATCCAACCAATGATGATGACCGCATGTATATGGATGTCGACTCGATACCACCGTCCTCACCTATGCATGCGGCTGGAGTTGGTACTTCTTCTGCGGCAGATCCTGCACCTAAGACTGGTCCTTCTCATGCGGTTGGTCCTTCACACCCACCTTCTGATCTGATGGAGATGTTGCATGAGATCAGAGAGAATCAGCGCAGATCTGATCTGAGGATGGAGGAGTTGCTGGACGCCCAGCGTCGGACTGATCAGTGGGTGGCTGATCTTACAGCTAGTCTTCAGGGGACTCAGACCCAGGTGGCCTGGTTGACCCGAGTCTATGCCGAGGACTATGACAGAGACCGCGAGGCATCGCCTCCTCCTTCACCTCCAGCTTCTTGAGTGTATCTTTTCCCTTGTACTACAGAGTAACTATCCGGATTGTGGACTGTACTCTACTTTAGTTATGTATATACATTTGTGTCTCTCATATTGTATGTAAAATTATTTCTCCTTTAATAGATGCATTAATCTCTTTTTAAATTTGGGCTCAACCATCACTTGTGCTTATAGTATGTTTGTATTAAAGTTTTTACTTTTATCCTATCTCAGTTCACAATTGTCTTGAATGTATGCTAGCTCAGCGGACAAGCCCTGAGAGGCTCTGATACCAAGTTTTCACACCCCAATTCCGTACTATTCAAAATGGTGTGATGAACCACGAACAAACCAACGGTTCAACTAGGATCTCGAGTAGGCTATATCCGTGTTATCTAAACTCCATACATCCACATAAATAATCAGAGTAAATAAAACAAATAGTGGAAGTCTTAAAATAAAATGAATTGAGAATCTATTGTGATATCAATATGTAAATAACAAATTATTCTGTATCAACTAAGACATAAATAAATAAATATCAAATACATGTCCTTAATAATCCAAACAAATAAAACTAAAAATCTAATCGAATACACATGAGTTGCACTCGCAAGAGATGTCATGTGTATCCACTTCATCTTCAGCTACCATCGCTGCAACGTTCCCGTACTCTGGAGCATTTATATAGTCTTCAACGGTTAAACTTGCATCATCAACTAAAAATATTCGATGTCGAAGGGTGAGCACACATCATGGCTCAGTGAGCAAACAAAATAATGCAACAATACATATGCATGCAATCAATTTATATCTTTGGTCCGATTTAAAGTTTGCACTGTGCTATAGAAAGGATAGGTGGCCGCCGCACCTCTATACATAAGTGTGTGGATACGCCCAATGACTCCTGCACTGTCGCCCACAACACCCAAAATCGCACAATATACACCCCATGAAAATGGCATGGCTGTACCAGTTGATACCATACCAACAAATAAACCCCTATTGGCTAAGGTTGCAAACTGGGCTCGCAACTAACTAATCCTATTGCCAAACAGTGTATCCAAGGCCTCACCCCAGCATCCCTCAAAACATCCATAGAGATAGAGCTAAGGCCCCCCCGGTAGAGTCAGAGACTACAAGGACCGAGACCACCTCCCCTAATGCTCTACGACATAATAGTTCTACTAAGGTAATGGCGATACGATGACATCAGTGGACATGACTTAAGTAGACCATGGCACAATATACACCCCATAAAGAACGATCGTGGTTGTACCGGTTGATACCATCCCTACCCTCACCATATATACTGGCCAAATACAAACATTCACATGCCTATTCCTATCATCATCATCATCATCATGTTATAAGCAGTAAAGTAAATATGCATGAACAATTAATAGAAATATTGGATGGCATGTTGAATGTACACACAAGCATACACGCATAGAATCAATATGGCATTGGACTCAAGAAGTAAAATAGTTTATTATTAACCAGTTAGTTTAGGTCTTGTTCCCTCACCTTAGCTTTCTAATAGATACTCTTCCAAGCTTTAGAATCACCTTTATAATGTTATTATATTGCTAGAAGACCTAACAAAGATGATAAAATTTAATTAGAATTTATTCAGAATTTAAAAACCATTCTGTTAAATGAGGGTCGGAGGTAGGGTCGGAGTCATGATCGACCCTGGGTGCGACCCTCCCCAATCTGGACTTCCCGAACACTGAGGGTCGATCCTCAGGATCACATAGGGTCGGATGGTCATCGAACCTCTCTGTGACCCTCGATGGATTTTGGTCAATTTCCCTCCTTTTAGTCCATCCTTTGTGTTTGGGGTCCTATGGCTTTCTCCTATAGTCCATTCAACATTCATTCCATGGTCTAGAACCATGAATCATCCACCTAGATAGCTTTCATGTAATCTCCCATAATTTTCTATGAAAACCTAACCATGGGTTGATGGTTTGGGTTTATCCGAGATCATACTCTCATCATTATCTAACCTAAGGTCTGTAGAAACTCATGGAATTAGTATCCATACCTGAGAAGATTACTCGCTCTCTGCAAATCTTCTCCTTTTTGCTATCTTCTTTTCCTTGCTTCTCTTCTCTTTCTCTCAATTCAATTATTGTTGTAAAAGGAGTGAAAGAGGCTTAGGGACATCCTTTAAGTAGAGTAGAAACATCCTAAAATAAGTCCCTTTGAGATTAGGAATGAATCCAAATCGAAAATTTGTAAATTTCCTAATTTCAGTTTCAGCGGCAACTGTGGGTCGATGATCCCGTCGACCCTAGGGTTCCTAAGGTATCCAACCCTCCCTATAAAACTGAGGGTCTGACTTTCTGTCTTGGGGGGTCTGACCTTCCTTTGCTGGGTATGCGACCCTCCCCTAAAATTGAGTGTTTTAGGGTCGATTTGATACCAGGGATCATGATCTTCTTCACGCCCTTGGTCCATTTGACTCAACCATGATGGGTAAACCTGGTTCAAGGTGATAAGACCAGGTTAATTTGATACGGGTCTTTCATGAGATGTGTGGTTGACAGATCCTGCGACCCCACGTGCGACCACACGATGGTATTCTAACTCTAAAATTAGGAAATCTTCCTAATCTGAAGGGGGGTTCATTCCTAATCAAAGTGGGACTTTATGGATGTTTTCATCGATATAAAGGACGTCCCTTAGTCTCCATCACTCTTTTAATAGCCAAACTAAAAGAAAGAAAAAGAGAGGAGTAGGAAGAGAAGGATAATTGAAGAGGAAAACTAGGAGAAGGTATTATAGAGAAAGCTCTGATCCTGCAGCAAGCTTAAGGTATGGAATCATTCCCTACATAAATTGAATGCCTAGAATAGGTTATGGAGGAAGGATTGATTCAAAGTAAGATCTCAATCTTAAGACCTTGGACAAAACTCTAAGATATCCATGGAGGGAATCAGATTAGTGTGAAGGATGATGTAAAAGATGAATTTTAAGCCATAGAACAATCATAGGAAGGATCATAACGATAAGCTAAGGAATCAAAACATGAAGGTATTGCATTGAGAGTGGAAAAGTCGACCAATACTCGTGAGGTCGTAGTTTGATTGACCACACGAGGCACATGTGTCGACCACATGCCCTTTGGAAGGTCTCAGGGAGGGTGTGGTCGCATCTGTGTAGTTGCATCATATGTGACCACAAGTTTCGACCCCACACCCTGTGGTTGCAAAAACTGAGACCACAGGTGAAATCACACCTGTGACCATTCAGCTTCTTGAGGTCTATTTGATTCCAGGATTTAACCATTGACTACTGTAATTTGATGAACTTGAACCCTAACTTAGAACTTACAAATTCTTAGGTTTCTAAGAGGGTCAAGAGTGAGTTAAGAAGATTGGAGAAGATTGAACGTTCCTAACAGGAGAGGGAACATAACTTAAACTAACTGGCTAATAATAAACTATTTACTTTCATTGAGTCCAATTCCATGATTGATTCTATGCTTGTATGCTTGGAATGTGCATCACACATTCATTCGATATTTCTGCTATTACTGCTCATGCATATTTATTTCTGTCTACTTATAATATGATGATGATGATGATGATGATGATGATGATGCTGGGAGTAGGCATGTGATTGTGTGTGTGGGTGGTATACTTGATGCAAGTGGAGCATCAGGGGGAGGACATGGCATGGTGGTTTTTGACCTCGTCACAAGACTCTAGCTCTATCTCTACTCAAGTCTTGCCTACTAACATCGTCGTATCGCCATTACCTTAGCAGAACTATTAGGTCATAGGGCATCAGGGGAGGTGGTCTCGGACTGTGTGGTCTCTGACTCTGTCATGGGGCCTTAGCTCTATCTCTATGGATGTATTGAGGGATGCTAGGGTGAGGCCTTGGATACACTGAATGACATTTAGGATTGGTTAGTTGCGAGCCCAGTTTGCAAGTCCTCACCAATAAGGGCTTACATGTTGGTATGGGTAGGGCATCAGGGGAAGTGTTGGCGGTGTTTGATCTGGACAATTTAGCTCTATCTCTATTCCATGGTGGGTGTATGTGGGATGAAAATGGTGTTTGATCCATTGGGCTGATTCACACACTCGTGTATAGAGGTGTGGTGGCTGCCAATCCTTTCTATAGCATATTCCAAACTTAAAAACCTGACCAAAGATATGATTTGAATGCATGCATATGTTTGTTGCATTGTTTTGTTTGCTCACTGAGCCATGATGTGTGCTTACCCTTTTTGAAGTGGAATATTTTTAGTTTTTGATGTAGGTCCTACCATTGAAGATTACATGAATACACCGATGTATGGACACGTAGCGGTGATAGGTGTGGAAGCTATGGAAGAGGCGCATGATCCATCGTGCGAGTGGAATTTATATGTTTTCGATTAGTTTAGTTATTTGGGTATCGAAACATGTAATTATTTAATTTATTTTATTTTATGTTTTGAGTAACTTTGGAGATAATTAGATAATTAATTATGTTATCACTGTTAGATACTCAGTTCATTAGTATTAAAGACTTCCACTATTGTTTATTTACTCTGATTATGCTTATGGAATGTATCTGGTTTAATCGGATGGGCACAACCTATACGAGATCTTGGTTGAACCGTTGGTTTTTCTTTGATGGTTCATCACACCTTTGGTTAGTCCAGTTTTGGGGTATGACAGTTTGGTATCAGAGCTCTCAGGCTCTGCCCTATTAAACCAAAATACTACCACAAGGGCCGTGAACTGAGTTAGGATAAATTAAAAATCATAATACTAACACACCATAAGCACCTGTGTTGTTTAAGACATAAATTAAGAATGAGAATAATGTACGTATGTATGGGAGAAACAAATTTTGCATTTATACCAAAATGAGAATAAGAAAAATGTATATCCAAATCAGAGTACAGTCCACAATCTGGATAGTTACTCTGTAGAATAAAAGACAAAATAAATAAATGGGACAATCATGGCACTGGAGGAGGAGGTGCCTCTCGGTCTCGCCCATGGTTTTCAGCATACACCCTTGTGAGCCAGGCTACTTATGCCTGGATCTCTCAAAGACTCTCGGTGAGCTGCCAGGGTTCGTTGGTTGAAATGCAACCACACCCATCGACCCCACGAAGAAAATACTTTGTTTTGACTGAATGACTTTAAAATTTGAATTATTCCTTCGTTTATTGTGAGATTAACATGAGATCAATGTACATTATACTTGCTTCATATGTTTTCTTGACTTTGAGGCACTACCACTGTCGAAAACTGGAAATGGCTGGGCGAAGAATAACCCAAAGTGGAAGTAACCCAATTCCACCTCCATCACCACCTGTGGAGGTAAATACCCATGAAAACCCTAAGGAACAGGAGAACTAGAACATGGAACTGCCAGGTGTCAACAACCAAGCCAACCCAACAAACTTGGCAGCCCTACCTGCAGAATTGGCTACAGTGGTTATGAATTTGGCACAACATGTACAAAAATTATGACAAATGCAAGCCAATATGCAAGCTGCTAAGGGAATCGTTTCACCAACCAGAAACATAACACCTCTACCGATGTGGCAAGCTAGTATCGTACTAGGGGGTAGCAACACCGTGCCCCAAACATCTGCCATGAACAACATAGTACCCCAAGCACCTCAAACGTCAGTTGTACAAGCTCTAGTACAAAACCCTGAAATTCAAGGTGGATAAAACCAGAGAAATTACCAGTACCAACCACCTATGTATGGAGCTTATGCTTAGTATCAGCTGGACCATTCCAGGCTGATTGAGCGTTTTCTAAAGATGAAGCCAAGGGAGTTCACTAGCAAGCCGTCAGACTGGATCGACGAAATGGAAAGGAACTACATGATGATGACTATCAATGCAGAAAAAAAGGTATTATGTGCAACCTTTATGCAGAAAGGTGATGCCCATCATTGGTGGAAGTCTACCTAGAATTATGTGCTGACAAAGCACACTCAATTGACTTGGACTACCTTTAAAGATGCCTTCTTCGAGAAGTATTTTCCCAGGAGTTTCAGAGACGAGATGGAAAAAGAGTTTCTGAGTCTGTATGAAGGACAGATGATGGTAGACGCTTATCAGCTGTGTTATGAAGAGCTGTTCTTCTTTGCTCCCTCTAGCATGTAGGAAGAAGATACCAAAACCCAAAGGTTTGTCATGGGACTTAGGGGATGTATACTGGAGCATGTATTGGGATTGGAAAAGAAGATCTATAACGAATCTGTATAGATTGCTCATGTACTAGAATCAAGCCAGAGGGAGGGCTACTTTGCTCAGAACAGGGGCATTAAGAGGCCTAATGGAACTAGTTATAACAGAGGGAACTCCAAGACATTTAAACCCTTTGGTACTCAAGGCTTCAATGCTGCAGCTAAGACTACACCAACAGCCCAACCTCAGCAAAGGCAAGGAAGTGCTGGAGTTAAGCGCTTCAACTGTGATCAAGTAGGGCATTAATCGAGGGACTGCCCTAAACCGAAGAAGCAACTGAAACAAGGCAAGGTTTACGCCGTAACTGCTGAAGACACGGCTGCATTGCCCGATGTAGTCATAGGTATGATTAAAACTTTTTGTTTTGTAGTACCTTGTGTGAGCATATAGATTAACTTTAAAAAGGATAAAATCACAGGTATCATACCCATTAATGGCATACCTACCATAGTACTCTTCGACTTTGGGGCCACTTATTCTTTTATATTTGTATCATTGGGGAAGAAGCTAAGTCTACCCCTCAGACCTTTAGACAATAAATTGCTAGTACGATCACCTATGGGATTAGAAGCAGAATTAGACCAAGGTTATGGACCATGTCCAGTTCTCATAAATGGATGAAGTTTGGATGTCAACCTGGTACAACTTGAGATGGCAAACTTTGAAATCTTCCTAGGGATGGACTGGTTATCCTAGCATTCCGCGAGTCTACTTTGTGCTGAAAAGAAGATATCATTTAAAGATAAGGAAGGAGTAGAGTTCAGTTTTGCAAGAACCAAACTTCTCCATAAGTGGTAACTCATTCCTTCCGCATTAAAGGCTAGGAGATGCCTCGATAAAGGAGGATTGGTTACCTGGTGTTAGTGGTCGACCTCACTAAGGAAGCACCATGATTGGAAGACATAGAAGTGGTACGTGAATTTTTAGATGTATTTCATGAGGAATTTACTGGTTTGCCACCTAATCGAGCGATAGAGTTTGTTATAAACCTTATACCTGGAGCCGCATCAGTATCTAAGGTACCCTATAGAATGGCTTCTACCGAATTGAAGGAACTACAGGTACAACTACAAGATTTTACTGGACAAGATTTTTATCCGACCAAGCATATCGCCTTGGGGAGTGCCAGTATTATTTGTAAAGAAGAAGGACGGTAGTGTCAGATTATGTATAGACTTCCGAGAACTAAACATGCTCACGATCATGAATCGATATCCCCTACCTCGAATTGATGATTTATTCGATCAGTTGCAAGGAGCAAAGGTTTTTCCCAAGATCGATCTTAGGTCTGGGTATCATCAATTGATGATCAAGGATGGTGACATTCCAAAGACAGCATTTAGGGCTTGATATGGGCATTGTCAGTTCCTAGTGATGTCTTTCAGATTAACAAATGCACCTGCATCCTTTATGAAACTTATGAACCGGGTGTTACATGACATGTTGGGCACCTCGGCTATTGTATTTATAGATGATATATTGATATAAACCAAAGATGAGGTAACGCATGCATCAGATCTTAGATCATCTTTACAGCAACTAAGGAAAGAAAAGTTTTATGCCAAATTCAAGAAATGTGAGTTCTGCTTAAAAGATGTGCAATTCTTAGGTCATGTTGTAACTGCTGAAGGAATCAAAGTGGATCCCGGCAAGACTGAAGTCATTGTAAAATGGAAAGCACCCAACAATATTACTGAAATCAGATGTTTCTTAGGTTTAGCTGGATATTATCGACGTTTCATGTAAGACTATTCTAAAATCGCCGTACCTCTCACCAGTCTGACTAAGAAAGGAGAAATTTTTGTTTGGACCGATGAATATGAAGAGTGTTTCCAAACATTGAAAACAAGATTAATATCAGCTCCCATCTTGACTATTCTGATTCCAAGAGAACCTTTTATCTTGTACACCGATAAGTCTAGATTAGGTTTGGGATGTGTGCTTATGCAAGGAGAACAAGTAATTGCGTCTGCATTCAGACAATTAAAGACACATGAGAAGAATTACCCAACCCATGACTTGGAATTAGGAGCAGTGATACATGCTGTCAAGATATGGAGACACTATTTGTACTTAGAGAAATTTCAGGTTAAATCAGATCATAAAAGTCTCACTTATCTTTTCAATCAGAAGGAGTTGAACATGAGATAGATGAAATGCCTAGAGTTGCTAAAGGATTACAATTGTGACATCCAATATCATTCAAGAAAGGCTAATGTCGTTGCAGATGCATTAAGTAGGAAAGCTATCACAAAATCTCAAGAAGAAGCCAGCTCAAATGCTGCAATGGGTGACACAACAAGAGTATTCAATTGCGACAATGAGCTGTTCGTGAATGATAAACCAGATGATTCCACCAACATAGGGTTTGTTAATTGATTTTCAAACATGTTTGCTACATTGAAGATTGTACCTGATCTAATAGACAAAGTGAAGACCGCTATCCAATTAGACCCCTATCTAAAAATAGTACAAGAAGACCTTGATAAGGGAAGGACTGTTCCAGACTTCACTTTGGATTCTGATAGGACATTAAGATAATAGACTTAGGAAGGATATGTATTCCTAAAAGTGAAGACTTAGACATCAGACACAGACTAATGAAGGAAGCCCACACGACTTCCTATTCGGTACATCCAAGAAGTACAAAGATGTATCATGATCTAAAAAAACTATATTGTAAGACCCGTATCAAACTAACTCGGTTTTACCACCTTGAACCAGGTTTACCCATCC
>JAMYWD010002164.1:0-12488 GCA_028583415.1 Protea cynaroides
ATTATTCTTCATTCATGATGTTCTACAAAGTGGACGTAAAAAATCCCGGGTAGAAGTCACCAGTGGGTCCCATGCAAGCTTGCATGCAAAATTATCGTCAGAACTTCAAAGCTACATATCTTTTACGTTCTACATCGGATTCCGGTGATTCCAGTCTCATTATGTTCCATTTTTAGTGCTCTACAAAGTGGACATAAAATATTTCCGGTAAAAGCCTCCGAAGGATCTCATGCAGAATGGTCAGCCAAATTATCGATAATTGGTCCGCTTAAACTTCAAAAATTCATAAGTTGACCATTTTACTTCCAAATGTGGTGATTCAAGTTCCTATATTCCTCATTTTTAATGTTCTACAAAATGAATGCAAAACAATTTGGAGTAGAGGCCATCGGAAAATTCCATGCGGGATGACAGCGGAAATGACCCGTGAAATGACAAGGAGAGAAAACCCAGTTAATTCCAATCAGTCCAGTCAACTCAGCTCAACCCAAGCTAGTCTTGACCCAACCCAGTCAATCCTTGTCAATCCAGACCAATCCATGGTGGCACATACGCATATATTTCTTTTATATATTATTATATAATGTATAATATATTATAATATATCATATAATATTACATATGTCTTATATGTATATTATATTATATATATTAATATATTAATATATTATATAATTATATATATTTTTTATATATAGAAAACAAAGGATCCCAAAGAGAGAGGACCAAAAAAAAAAAAAGGGGAAAAAGGAAAGAAATAAAGAGAAGAAGATCGGGGGAAGAGGAGAAATAAAGAAAGAATAAAAAATAAAAATAAAAAAGAAAAAAAAAGAAGGAGAGCGGACCGAAGAGAATCCGAACGGAGAGAGAGAGAGAGAGAGAGAGAGAGAGAGAGAGAGAGAGGTGGAAAAAGGAAGATTGAGAAGAGGAATCGAGAAAGATTGAGAGAGAGGGAGAAGAAGAATAAAAAAAGGAAAAAAAAAACAGAAAAAGGAAGATCAAGAGGGGGAATCGAGAAAAAGATTGAGAAAGAGGGAAAGGAAGAATAAAAAAAGGAAAAAAAAATAGAAAAAGGAAAGAAGAGGGAGGAGACAAGATCTAGAAAATGAAAAGGAGAGGAAAGAAGGAGGGCAGCGGGATTTCTTTCCCAAGAGGCCGCTAGGTGGCTGAAAAACCCAAGGTTGGGGTCGGTTATAATGGAATAAAAAATGGAAAGAAAATGGGGCAGATCGTGGTGTGGTTTTAAAAAAAGGAAAAAAAAATATAAATAAATGCTTAAGGGGGTCGGTGATCTTGAGGGATGGACTCTCTGAAGAGAGAGATAGCAGTAGTGGGGAGAGGAGATACAAAGAGAGAGAAGGAGAGATGGCAGATCGGGGGAGGGAGATAAAAAAGAAAAAAAATAAAAAAATGAGAGAGAGAGAGAGAGAGAGCGGTGGAGAGGAGGAGAAGAACTGAGAAGATGGAGAAAAGGAGGAGAAGATGGAGAAGAGGAGACGATCGAGAAAGGAGGAGATTCAAGAAAAGGATATAGGTAAGAAATTTCACTTTTATTTCTGCAATTCATCCCTGCATCCTTCATTGGACCTGCACAACCATGCTACTTGCAGATCACCATCACCCTTCCAAACCGTTTGATGCACCACTTCCATAACCAACCTCAGATCACCACCTTGCATCACCGACCCAAACCCAAAAACCCAAAGTCTCAAATCATGACAAATTTTAGAGACTCTCTTGACACCACTAACAAAGGAGTCGGTGTTAGGTGCATGCATGGATCTTTGTCCCTTTGTAGGTGATGACGTTGGAGATGAGAGAATGGTTAAGTCTTTAGAGAGATGGAAAAATAATAAGATAATGAGTGAGTGTTTAGAGATATGGATGAAGAATAAGATAATAGGGAGTGTTTAGAAACAGATGGAGGAAGAATAAGAAGAGAATGGATGAGTGTTTAGAGAGAAAGTGAGAGGAAGAATAAGAAGAGAGTGAGAGAAAGGAATCCACAGAGATCCTCTCACTACACACCACATACACTTTTAGCAAAGCCATAAGACAGAGAGTAAGTGAATAGATGAAGAGGGAAGAGAGAGAATAAGTGATGATGAAAGGTAGTGGACGAGTTCAAGTAGTTTGTGGGTCCAATGCATGTTCTGATAATCTGAATTTCGTCGAGTTGATTAACATCTCTGCAGCAACTTGGTTTCATCGATTAAATTCTGGAATTCGAATCAGATCTATGATCCTAGACACCATGTCTGTTCCTTTACTCCGAAATGATATAATATTGATTCTTGAGGCTAACAATAAATTGGTAGACTCTATGCAATGTGTGTTATTGCTATTCTTCAGGTAATTCTTAACCTTTGATTTATTTTCTTGGCTATAAATCTAATACCTGATTGGGATATGTTATGGATTTGATTTTTGCTTCATCAATTGATTCTTTTGCTATTGATTCCATTGACCGAGTGATATGTTTTGCTGCTACAACAATACTCCAATTTTCTCTTGAAACTTTTATTCCAATTTAAAGCTGAAATTTGGATTTTTTGTATGTTGAATAGTTTCATCTCATCATTTTCAAAACGGGTTCTATCTCATGCTATAAGGAAAATTTGATTTGATTTATCTCTCAAGAGCTCAATCCAATTTTGTGACATCTAATTTCTGGTTCATTGCAAAGAGGTTTGATTAGTGCCTAAATCTGCTCTCGTTATTCAATTAAATATTGCTTGGTTTATGAAAAAAAAAAAAAAAAAATCTGATCCTTTCACGTGTGCCATACTTGAGTCATTGATTCAACATGATGTGAAATTTAATGAAAATGATCCCATATGCTTGGAAATTGATCCGATGTTTAAAATTTAATGTGGTTGATCCAACCACATGATCTGAATTTTTATGAAATTGATCCGACCATGATCTGAAGTTAATATGAATAACTTGTCCACATGGCTTGAGATTTAATGTGATGAAAAATGCCATGATCTGAATTTAATGAGATCGATTCGACTATGGCTGAATTTAATGAGTTGATTCGACTATGATCGAAATTTTAGTGTGACTGATGCGGTCATATGTTTGAAATTTTGATGAGATTGATTAGGACCATTAATCTTGGAATTTTGATGTGATTAAAATTGAGCCATTAATCTTGGAATTTTGATGTGATTAAGATTTGGCCGTTCGATCTTGGAATTTGATGTGATTAAATTTGATCCATTGATCATAATTTACTTTGATGTGGAATTTGAACCCTTGGACAACTTGGATCGTGTGATGATTAAATATGAGCCATTGGAGGTTAACCTTGATTTTGAACAATTAGATTATCATGATAATTGATTTAGAGTGATCTAGACCATTAGATTATCTTTGGGAGTGATTGAAATGAATCTGAACGGTTAGATTACCATCAATAGTGATTTATATCGTTGAATTTTTCATCATGAGTGTTTTTAGATACACTAACATGTTTGGATGCTCACTGCAATGTCTGGATGATCATTGCCATGTTCGGATGCTCGTATGCATACATTGCCATAATTGGAATGATCACATTGCCATAATTGAAATAATCACATTGCCATGATTGGTGTACCATGTTTATTGCCATATCGCAATGCTCACATGCTATATTAAATGCTTATTGTCACAATTAGGGTAGAAAACCCTAAAAAATGGAAAGAAAATAAAATTTAGGGTAGAAAACCCTAATATGGAAATAAAATAACAATTAGGGTAGAAAACCCTAAAATGGAAAGAATGTAACAATTAGGGTAGAAAACCCTAAAATAGAAAGAAAGTAATAATTAGGGTAGAAAACCCTAAAATAGAATAAAATAATAATTAGGGTAGAAAACCCTAAAAAATTGAAAATAAATAATAATTAGGGTAGAAAACCCTAAAATAGAAAGAAAGTAACATTTATGGTAGAAAATCCTAAGATGGAAAGAAAATAATAATTAGGGTAGAAAACTCTAAAATGGAAAGAAAGTAACAGTTAGGGTAGAAAACCCTAAAAAATGGAAATAAAATAATAATTAGGGTAGAAAACCCTAAAAAATGGAAACAAAATAATAATTAGGGTAGAAAACCCTAAAAAATGAAAATAAAATAATAATTAGGGTAGAAAATCCTAAAATGGAAAGAATGTAACAATTAGGGTAGAAAACCCTAAAAAATAGAAATAAAATAACAATTAGGGTAGAAAACCCTAAAATGGAAAGAATGTAACAATTAGGGTAGAAAACCCTAAAAAATAGAAATAAAATAATAATTAGGGTAGAAAACCCTAAAATGGAAAGAAAATAACAATTAAGGTAGAAAATAGCATACTAGATCATGCCATGTAGGCTCTTGCCTTATTTGCAATACATGCCATATTTGAAAGATTTTTAAACAATCTTACTGTATATGAATTTCTTGTCATAAATGTTTTATGTGCCATATTTAGATAAAATATTCTATTTTTTTGGCAATAACTTATTTTATGCAACACCCTAGTCAAACTGCCATATATGCACACTTCTAGAAGACAATCTAGGTGTGGGGACGTGCATTTAGGCACCCACATTCTTGGGAAGGGCATAATGGGAATGATAAAAATCTTAATAAAGAAAGAAAAATACTTTGCCAAACCTTCCAAAATTAGAATTCAGAATGAAAAGGGTAATTTAGGACGATTTGCCCCTTGGCAAACCCTAAACCTAGAATAGGTTCTAAACCCTAAACCTAGAATAGGTTCTCAATCATTAACCTAGAACAGGTTATTTATCCCGAACTACGCGGATTCTGATTCCTAGGTCAAACCCTAGGATACGTAGGCTATTTGGGAGAAACTCAAATTCGGATCCACATCTTAGTCCACTTGGACTATCCATAGATCCACTAGGATATTTATCCAAACCTTATTGTCCACTCGGACTATCCATCGATCCACTAGGATATCTCCCATATTTAGCTATTTGGGAACCCAAATAGGGTTATACTATCCATTAGTCCACTTGGACTATCCATAGATCCACTAGGATATTTATCCACATCTTAGTCCACTTGGACTATCCATAGATCCACTAGGATATTTATCCAAACCTTAGTCCACTCGAACTATCCATAGATCCACTAGGATATCCCCCATATTTTAACCCAAATAGGGTTATCTACACCTTAGTCCACTTGGACTATCCATAGATCCACTAGGATATTTATCCACATCTTAGTCCACTTGGACTATCCATAAATCCACTAGGACATTATCCATATTTCCACCCAAATAGGGTTATTCTTAGATCCACTAGGACTATTTATCAGTCCACATGGACTATCCAGATCCTAACCCATAGGATTTCTCAGCCTTTCAAGCATAACTTTCAACTTGAACAAAGAACTTAATCATGCACAAGCATAAATCACATCCATAAACTTTAATCACACCTGAACTACGATGGTGAACCTGATTTTCGAATAATTCCGTAATCACGAGGTAATCCGATGGATACAGATTCGGTTCAATGATATCAAACCCCTTGGTTTGGTTTGGGTTAGCAAATAGAGTCTAGCATAGGAAAGGTATAGGAGACCGATTTCGATCGGGCGGTTTGGGTGCCTAACCCCTTCCCATAACCGTAACCTGACGCTTACCCAATCTCTGATGGACCAGAATTCCAATCTAAGGGTCATGAGTCAATCAAAGTCTTACCTTGGGGTGAGATTTCACATTTCTAAGGTCCTAGACCTAAATCTAGGTGGCGACTTCTAAAGATTTCCATCTTTGTCCGCACAGGGAGAGAAGTAGAAAGAGATAGGGAGAGAGAGACAGAGAGAGCTCTCTGAAGTAGAGAGAGAAGTGAAGTAAGAGAGATAGGAGAGGCAGGGAGAAGAAGAGAGGGTGGGAAGGGGGGGGGAGGGGGGGAGAGAGGAGGAGGGGGGGGGGGGGTAAAAAGAGAAAGTGATAGGGAAAAGTAGAGAGAGATAAGTAGAAAGAGAGAGAGGGAGAAGTAAGAGAGAAGAGAGAAGTTAAAAAAAAAAAAGAGTTTTATTATTGGTAAGTAAAAATTAAAGAGAGAATTTAAAATAAAAAAAAGAGAGAGAGAGAGAGTGTAGGAAGAGAGAGAGAATGGGAGAGAAAGAAGAGAGATAGAGAAGTAGAAATAGAGAGATAGATATAAGAAGTAGAAAGAGAGAGAGAAATAGAAAAGAGAGAGAGAGAGAGAGTAGAAAGGAAGAGAGAGAATTTTAAAGGGAGAGAGAAGTAGAAAGGAAGAGAGATTAAAACTAGGAAAGGGAGAGTGAGTGATGGAGAGACAAAGTGAGAGAGAGAGAGAGAGAGAGAGAAAAGTAAAAAGGGAGAGGAAAGTAGAAAGAAAGAAAGGGAGAGAGAGGGAAGTTGAAAGAGAGAGAGTGAGAGAGAGTGAGAGAAATTGAGAAAGACAGAGAGAGAAAGAGAGAGATGGGAGTAGAGAGAGAGAGAGAGAGAGAGAGAGAGAGAGATTGAAGCTGAGAAAGAAAGAGAGTAAAGGGGGAGCAGTAAATAGACAAAATGGGAAAGTGTGGGGAGAGAGAGGGAGAGAGAGGGTGAGAGAGGTGTGGAAAGAGAGACTAAGAGTAGTTGACAAAGAAAGAGAGAGGGAGAGAAATAGAGAAAAAAGAGAGAGAATAGAAAGAGAGAGGGAGAGTGGTGAGCAAGAGGGAAAAGTAAAAGGAGAGAGAGAGGTAGAGAGAGAGAGTAATAGAGGGAGATAGCAGAGGAGAGAGAACAAGAGAAAGGGAGAGAAACAAAGGGAGGGGAGGAGGTAGAAGGAAACAAGAAGTAGAAAGAGAGAGGGAGTAAAAAGAGAGAGAGAGAAGTAGAAAGTGAGAGAGAGAGAGAAAGAGAGAGAGAGAAGATGAAAAAGGTAGAGAGAGCGAAGAGTAAGAGAGCGAAGTAGAAAGAGAAATTAAAAAAAAAGAAAGGGGGAGAGAGTGCACGTAAGAGAGAGAAGTAGAGAGAGTGAGAGAAGTAAAGAGAGAGAGAGAAAATGAGAGAGAGAGAGAGAGAGAGAAGTTGAAAGGGCGAGAAAGGGAGAGAGAGAGAGAGAAATAAAAAGAAATGAGAGAGAATGAGATTAGGAGAAAGAGTAGAGAGAGAGAGTAGGAGAGAAAAAGTAGAAAGGGAGAGATAGTGGAAAATATAATGAAATGTGTGAGAGAGAGGGTGAAAAGTAGAAAGAATGAGAGGGGGGCAGGGAGAGAGAAAGAAGTGGATAGATTGGGCGGGAGAGAAGTAGAGTGAGAAGAGAGAGAGAAAGAGAGAGAGAGGGAAGTAGAAAGAGAGAGAGAAGTGGAAAGTTATAGAGAGAGAGAGAAAACTTGAAAGAGAGGGAGAAAGAGAGAGAGAAGTAGAATGAGAAAGGGAAGTAAAAAGAATGAGTGGGAGAGAGAGAGAGAAGTTGAAAGAGGGAGGAGAGAGAGAGAAAGAGCTAGATAGAGTAGCAGAAAGAGAGAGAGAGAGAGAGAAAAGGGAGAAGTAGAGAGGGGGAAAAGTAGAGAGAGAGTGAGAGAGGGTGGAGAGTGAGAGGGACAGAGAGAGAGAGCGAGAGAGATATGGAAAGAGAGACAGAAAGAATTTAAAAGAGAGAGAGAGGGAGAGAAGTAAAGAGAGAAAGAGAGAGAATAAAAAGAAAGAGAGAGAGGTGAGAGAGAGGGAGCAGTAGAGAGAGAGAGAGGAAGTAAAAGAGGGTGAGAATTAGAGAGAGAAAGAGAAAAAGAGAAGTAGAAGAGAGAAAAAGAGAGAAAGAAGGAGAAAGAGAGTAAAGTAAAATGAGACAATGAAGTAGAAAGAGTGGAAGAGAGAGAGAAGTTGGAAGAGAGTGAGAGTAGAAAGACCATGTAGAGAGAGAAATAAAGTGAGAAAGCGATAGAAAAGTTGAACGAGAGAAAGAGTGAGAAGTAGAAAGAGAGAGTGAGAGCGAGAGAGAGAGGGAGAGGGAAAGAGAGAGAGAGAGAGTGAGAGAGAGAGAGAGAGGCAGAGGGAGGGAGAGAAAGAATGAGAGAAGGAAGTAGAAAAAGGTAGAGAGAAGTAGAAAGAGAAAGAGAGAGAGAAGAAAAGAAAAGAGAGGGATAGAGAATGAGAGAGTGATAGAGAGAATGGGAGGAGAGAGAGGGAGAGAGAAAAGTAGAAAGAGAGAGAGATAAGTAGGAGAGAGAGAGAGTAGAACAAAGAGTGGGAGAGAGAGAAACAAAGAGTTAAAGAGAAAAAGTGAAAAGAGAAAAAGAGAGAGAAGTAGAAAGAGAGAGATAGAGAGAGACAAAGAGAAAGAGAGAAGTAGAGAGAGAAAGAGAGAGAGAGAGAGAGTAGTAAAAAGAGTGGGAGAGAGAGAAACAGAGAGATAGAGAGAAAAAGTTAAAAGACAAAAAGAGAGGAAAGTAGGAAGAGAGAGAGAGAGATGGAGAGAGACAAACGGAAAGGGAGAAGTAGAGAGAGAAAGAGAGAGAGGGAGAAGGAGAGAAAAAGAGAGGGAGAATTAGAAAAAGAGAGAGTGTCGCACCCCAATTCTGTACCAACCAGAATGGTGTGAACTATCAATAAAACCAACGGTTCAACTAGGATATCGTATAGGCTTTCCCACATTGTTAAACCAAAACACATTCCACATTAATCAGAGGTAATAAAGTAAATAGCGGAAGTCTTACAGATAATGAACTGAGGTCTAGTCATGATAAATAATTAGTATTCCATTTATCTCCAAGTTACCAAAACATAATTTAATACATATTACAATATCCAAATACAAAAATTAAACACTAAACGTATCCATAGTTGAAACGCTAGCTTGACGAATCACCACAGTCCTCCATAGCTTGCTCATCATAGCCGCCACCCGTTTACATGTTGGCTTGTTGACATAATCTTCAACCGTAATGCCTGCAACATCAAAAACTAAAATATTTGTTTGCACGAGGGTCAACTCTCCAACTTAATCTCAGTGAGAAAACAAAACAACGCAACAAACATATGCATGCATTCAATTCATAACTGTGGTCGGGTTTATAGTTTGCAATGTGCTATTGAAAGGTTCGGAGGTCCCCTCACCTCTATACACGAGTGTGTGAAGCTGCCCAATGAAAACGACCCTGTCGACCTCACATGCACCCTCTATGGCACAATATATCCCAATGAAAACGGCATTGAAGTATCGGTTGATACCATACCAGCCCCTGTTGGCGAGGGCTCACAAACTGGGCTCGCAACTAACCAATCCTAATGGAAAATAGTGTATCAAAGGCCTCACCCCAGCATCCCTCAATACGTCTATAGAGATAGAGCTAAGGCCCCCCAGCAGAGTCGAGGACTACACGGTCCGAGACCACCTCCCCTGATGCCCTACGACGTAATAGTTCTGCTAGGGTAATGGCGATACGACGATGTTAGTGGACAAGACTTGTATAGAGCTATGGCACAATATACCCAATGAAAATGGCATTGAAGTACCGGTTGATACCATCCCCTATCCGCATCAAGTACACCAACATTTGCTTAGTGGACATGATTTGAGTAGAACTATGGCTAAATATACCCCAATGAAAACGGCAATGAAGTACCGGTTGCTACCATCCCCTACCCGCACCATGTACACCAGCCAAACACAAACATTCACATGCCTATTCCTATCATCATCATCATCATCATGTTATAAACAATGAAATTAAATATGCACGAGCAGTAATAATAGAAATATTAGATGACATGTTGAATGCACATTACAAGCATACACGCATAGAATCAGTCATGGCATTGGACTCAAGAAATAAAAATAGTTTATTATTATCCAATTAGTTTAGGTCTTGTTCATTCACCTCTGCTTGAGTGTAGATCCTTTTTCAAGCTTTAAGAATCACTTTTATATCAATAGAAAAACCTAACAAGTCGATAGATTTTAGTTAGAATTCATTCTGACAATTTTAGGCTTGCTGTTAAGCTAGGGTCGTAGGACGGGTCGCAGGTAGGGTAGCAGTTTTCTGCAACCCCAGGGTGTAGGGTCGATGCTAGGGTCGGATGTTCCATCGACCCTAGGTGCGACCACAGCTTCCCTGGACTTCCCGAAAGCTGGGGGTCGATCCTGTGGTCTGGTACGATCGATTCCCAATCGACCCTACGTGCGACCGCACGTGGTTTGAGTCGACTTTGCCATTCTACAGTCCATTCTTTCTGGGTCCTTTGGCTTACTTTTATAGTCCATTCTATGATTGTTCTATGGCTCAAAACTCCAAGTTACTCACTTTTCATAGTTTTCCATGATTTCCATTGGAATTCATCCATGGATGGATGGTATTTGGGTTTCTCCTAACCTAAATTCATCGTAATCTATTCTAAGCTTTCAATTCAAATAGGGATTGAGGTTCATACCTTCTGTAGTCTGAGTTTCAAAAATTTCTCTAAGATTCTTCTTCTTCCTTAGCCTTTTCTTCAAGTTTTCCTTCTCTTTTTCTCTTCCTTCTCTTCTCTTTCTCTCACTTTCAATTAGGGTTCTAAAAGGAGTGAAAGAGGCTTAGGGACGTCCTATTTATAGAGGATAACCTCCAAAAATAAGTCCCATTGAGTTTAGGAAAGGTCCAAATTGAAATTAGGAAAGTTTCCTAATTTTCGGTTTGTGCTGTTTTTGCTGTTTTCCTAGGGTCGATGATAGGGGGTCGATGAGGGGGTCAGACAATTCGAGACCCCTGCGACCCCATGACCAAAAGTCATGGGTTGGACTTCTTTTGAGGTGGGGGTCGACCCTACCTGTTTAGGCATGCTACCCTACCCTCCTTTTGACTGTTTTTGAGTAAAATTTCATATTGGGTCTTGGGTTTCATCACACACTTGGTCCACTTGGCTCGACCATGATATGTAGACTGATCATGACATAAAATGTAAGGTTAGACAGGGTTTGTGGCATGCGGGTCTTACAACTCCACCACCGTTAAAAGAAATTTTGTCCTTGAAATTTGATCGTACGGATCTTACAACTCCCCCTTCCTTAAAATAAATTTTGTCCTCAAAATTTGAATTTACTTCGGAGTAATAGGTGGGAATTCTGTTTTCACATTGCATCTTCTTCCTCCCATGTAATCTTCTCCACGTCTTGTCTTTGCCAGATTATCTTTATATAATAATTATCCCAGTTTTTTTTTGAGATGTTGTACCTTCCAACTAGTGAACTATGCTGGTACCACTTCAATAGTTAAATCTTCTATCTAATCCAGTGGATCAGTGGTCGATACCTTTGATATGGATCTCCAACATACTTCTTCAATAGAGATACGTGAAATACGTCATGCGCACTAGACATGGACAGCGGTAATGCTAGTTGATATGCAACTTTTCTATATCTCTCCAAAACTTTACAAGGTCCAACACATATATAGGATACCACTTTCCCTTCTTGTCGAACCGCTTCAAACCATACATAAGTGATACCTTCAAGAACACTTTGTCACTTATGGCGAACTCATGATCTTGGTGTCTCTCCTGGCAACCTTGAGCTATCTTGGCCCTTTTCTTTGAACTTGTGCGCCATTCCGAGGCGAGTTTCTTCAATAGGCTCGGGTCTTAAAACTCTTCATTCATCAACTTTATTCAATCATAGAGGGGTTTGACATTTCTACCGTACCATGCTATATAGGTGACATTTACATAGTAGCTTGGTAGCAACTTCAATTCACGGTAACTTCTCAACTCAAGCTCCTTGAAATCAATTTCACAAGCTTGGGGCATATCTCTTAGGATCTGTATAGTCCACTCCGACTATCCATCGGTTTAAGGTAAATTGCAATACTAAACTTCAACTTTGTTCCTATTGTTTTTCTTATAGATCCTCCCCCAAACTTTGAGATAAACATGAGCCTCGGTTCGTTACACAAAGCTCTCATGCGCATACCATTCAATCTAGCAATATTATCCATATATCTTAGTTAACAGCCGCCCAAAGAATACCTAAGTCAGATAGCAATGGGAATGAGCTATCTTCGTAAGGCGATCAAAAATCGACCCAACCATGTCAACCGATCCGGGAGTTAGTGGCAAATCATTGACATAGTTCATTTATCCGCGAGTTCCACTTCCGGTGGCTCAGGTAAGTGGTTATGAGTGCGCCATGTTGGCCTTTGTCTTTCGTTCTTTACTTGGCGATATTGAGATCTTGAAACACACACTAAGCCACATCATTTATCATTCCTCTTTACCGCACAATATCTTAGGTACATGATACATATTGGTCCAAGGATAGTCCCGGATATCAAAGGGTGGCCGTGGGTGTCACCCCCCCGTTCGCATAATGTTCGTAATGGTGTGATGAACCGCTCATAAACTAACTTGGTTCAACCGTCGGATCTCGAGAAGGGCAATCCGTGTTATCTGAACCCCATACATTCATAATCATAATCGTGAAAAGTAAATACACAATAGCGGAAGTCTTATAATAAAATGAACTAAGAATCTTGTGATATTAATATTTAAATGAAAA
>JAMYWD010002165.1:0-12484 GCA_028583415.1 Protea cynaroides
TCTTCTTCTTTCTTCTTCTATGTCCTTCTTTTCTTCTTTTTCATTCTTTTCTTCATTCTTCTTCTTCATTCGTCTTCTTCTACTTATTCTTCTTCTTTTTTTCTTCATTCTTCTTCATTGTTCTTCATGCTTCTTCTTCATTCTTCTTCTTCTTCTTCTGTGTTCTTCTTTCTCAATCTTTTTTCTTCATTCTTCTTCGTCATTCTTCATTCTTCTTCTTTGTTCGTCATTCTTCTTCAACATTCTTCCTCTTCGTTATTTTTCCTCTATGTTCTTCTTTCTTCTTTTCCATTCTTTTCTTCATTCTTCATCATTCGTCTTCTTCCACTTATTATTCTTCTTTTTCTTCATTCTTCTTCTCTTCCTTTTTCAATCTTCATCTTCTTCAACTTTTTCTTCTTCTTCGTTTTTCTTCTTTCTTTTTCCTCTTCCTTCTTTCTTTTTCTTCTTCCTTCTTCTTCTTCTTCTTCTTCTTCTTCTTCTTCTTCTTCATTATTCTTCTTATTCTTCTTTTCCTTTTCTTTTTCTTCAACTTATTTCTTCATTTTTTTTCTTCTTTCCCTTCTTATTTCTTCTTCATTCTTCTTCTTTCTTCATCTTCATTCTTTCTCTTTTCCTCCTCTTCCTCATCTCTTCTTTTCCCTCTGATTCATTCATTCATTCTTCTTCTTTTTCATTCATTCAAATGAACGAGCACATTTTGCCCCATTTTATGATAATATGGTTCACGATCATCTCACGCTGTTAGCATCCATATTTTATTCTTACGCAAACGTGTTCCAAACGATACACTCTAGCTCAACCGCATCTTGTAGAAACACAAAGGAATCAAAGGCGATTGAGCTAGAAAGTAGCTTAATCTTAAGAAAAAGGAGTTGGGTCTTCAACTCAGATTGTCACAAGAATAAAACTAGGATGCTAAGACATGAGATGATCGTAACCCATAAGTGTCGCTAAAAGGTGGAAAAGGAAGAAGAATGAAAAAAAGAAGAAAAATAAGAAGATGAATTCTTTTTCGTTATTCTTATACTTCTTCTTCTTCTTTTTTCTTTTCCTTTCTTCTTCTTTCGACTACATTTTTCATCTTCTTCTCTTTCTTCTTCATTCTTTTTCTTTATTCTTCATGCTTCTTCTACATTCTTCGTCTTCATTCTTCTTCTTCTTCTGTGTTCTTCTTTCTCAATCTTTTCTTCATTCTTCTTCTTCTTTCTTCATTCTTCTTCTTTGTTCGTCAATCTTCTTCAACATTCTTCCTCTTCGTTCTTCTTCTTCTCTTTTCTTTTCCTTTTTTTTTTTCTTCATTATTTTTCTTCTTTCTCTTCCTCTTTCTTCTTCATTCTTCTTCTTTCTTCTTCTTTCCACCTCTTCCTCATTTTCTTTTTCCTCTGTCTGATTCATTCATTCTTCTTCTTCTTTTTCATTGAAAGGGCACGAGCACATTTTGCACCATTTTATGACAATATGGTTCACGATCATCTCATGCAGTTAGCAACCATATTTTATTCTTTTGACAAACTGAGTTGCAAACGCTACACTCAAGCTCAACCACATCTTCTAGAAACAGAGGGAATCCAAATGCGATTGAGGTAGAGCGTAGCGTACTCCTAAGAAGAAGGCGTTGGATCTTCAACTCAGATTGTAAAAAGAATAAAACTTGGATGCTAGCACATGAGATGATTGTAACCCATAGTGTCATAAAACGGTGGAAAACTCTTCTCCTTCTTCTTCTTCTCTTTTTTTTCTTTTCTTCTCTTCCAACCACATTCTTCATTCTTTCTTCTTATTTTTCTTCTTCATTCTTTT
The DNA here is from genome assembly GCA_028583415.1 of Protea cynaroides. NCBI lineage: Eukaryota > Viridiplantae > Streptophyta > Magnoliopsida > Proteales > Proteaceae > Protea > Protea cynaroides. The sequence continues at coordinate 1,804 of JAMYWD010002165.1, forward strand.
TCTTTGTTCTTCTTCCTGCTTCTTCTACATTCTTCTTCTTCATTCTTCTTCTTCATTCTTCTTCTTCATTCTTCTTCATTCTCAATCTTTTCTTCATTCTTCTTCTTCATTCTTCATTCTTCTTCTACGTTCCTCAATCTTCTTCAACATTCCTCCTCTTCATTCTTCATCTTCTATGTTCTTCTTTCTTCTTTTTCATTCATTTCTTCATTCTTCTTCATTCATCTTCTTCTACTTATTCTTCATCTTTTTCTTCATTCTTCTTCGCCATTTTTCAATCTTCATCTTCTTCAACTTCTTTTTCTTCTTTGTTCTTCTTCTTTTTTTTCTTCTTTGTTTTTCTTCTTCCTCTTATTCTTCTTCATTCATCTTATTATTCTTCGTTTTCTTTTTCTTTATCTTTTTTCTTCATTATTTTTCTTCTTTCTCTTCCTCTTTCTTCTTCATTCTTCTTTTTTCTTCATCTTCATTCTTCTTCTTTCCTCCTCTTCCTCATCTTCTTTTTCCTCTATCCGATTCATTCATTCTTCTTCATCTTTTTCATTAAAAGGCCACGAGCACATTTTGCACCATTTTATGACAATATGTTTCACGATCATCTCAGGAAGTTAGCATCCATATTTTATTCTTCTGACAAACGGAGTTGCAATCACTACATTCAAGCTCAACCGTATCTTTTAGAAACAGAGGGAATCAAAATGCGATTGAGCTATAGAGTAGTTTAGTCCTAAGAAGAAGGAGTTGGTTCTTCAACATAGATTGCCCAGAAGAATTAAACTTGGAGGCTAACACATGAGAAGATCAAAACCCATAGTGCCACAAAAGGTGGAAGCTGAGAAGATGAATGAACAAAAACAAAAATCCCCCGGGAAGAAGATAAAAGAAGGAAGAAGAAGAAGAAGAGAATTTTTTGGGGGTAATTTTCTTCTTATACTTCTCCATTCTTTTTCATTCTTCTTCTACTTCTTCTTCTTGTTTCTTTTTCTTTCTTCTTCTTTCAACGACATTTTTCATCTTCTTCTTTTTCTTCATCCTTCTTTTTCTTCTTACTTCATGCTTCTTCTACATTCTTCTTACATTCTTGTTCTTCTTTCTCAATCTTTCTTCATTCTTCATTCTTCTTCTTTTCTCTTTTTCGTTCCTCATTCTTCTTCAACCTTCTTCCTCTTCTTCTTCTTCTTCTTCTTCTATTTTCTCATATTCTGCGTTCTTCTTTCTTCTTTTTCATTCATTTCTTCATTTTCTTCTTCTTGTTTCTTTCACTTATTCCTTTTTTGTTTCATCATTCTTCTCCATTCTTTCCTTCCTTTGCTCTTCTGCTTCTTCTTCTTTTTCTTCTTCTTCTTCTCACTCTTGTGCTTCTTTCTTCTTTTCTTTTTTCTTCTTCTTCTTCATTCTTCATTCTTCTTCTTTGTTCGTCATTTTTTTCTTCAACATTCTTCCTCTTCTTTCTTCTTTTCCCTCTATGTTCTTCTTTCTTCTTTTTCATTCTTTTCTTCATTCTTCATCATTTCGTCTTCTTACTTATTAATCTTCCTTTTCTCCTTCATTCTTCTTCGCCATTTTCAAATCTTCATCTTCTTCAACTTTTTTCTTCTACTTCTTTCTTCTTCTACTTCTTTCTTTTTCTTCTTTTTTCTTCTTCATTCTTCTTCCCTCTTAATTCTTCCTTTTCTTTTTTTTTCTTCATCTTTTTCTTCATTATTTTTTCTTCTTCCTCTTCCTCTTTCTTCATTCCTTCTTCCCTTTCATCATCTTCATTCTTTCTCTTTCCTCCTCTTCCTCATCTCTTCCTTTTTCTCATCGATTCATTCATTCTTCTTCTTCATTGTTATTCAAATAGCACGAGCACATTTTACACCATTTTATGATAATATGGTTCACGATCATATCACCCTGTTAGCATCCACATTTTATTCAAACGCTACACTCTAGCTTAACCGCATCTTCTAGAAACAGAGGGAATCCAAATGCGATTGAGCTAGAGAGTAGCTTAATCTTAAGAAGAAGGAGTTGGGTCTTCAACTCCGATTGTCACAAGAATAAAACTATAATGCTAACACATGAGATGATCTTAACCCATAGTGTCACTAAAAGGTGGGAAACAAAGAAGAAGAATGAACAAAAAGAAAAAAAATAAGAAGATGAATGAGAAGAAGGAAAGAGGAAGAAGAAGAAGAAAGGGATAAAGAGGAAAGAAGAAGGAGAGGGAAAAGGAAAAAGGTAAGTATGGAAGAAGAAGGATGGAAGATGAGAAGGGGAAAAGTAAATAATAAGAAAGGGGGACATAAAAGAAGGAAGAAGAAGATGAAACGTGCCATGGCGCACTTCTAAAGTGCACCCAAAGCGCACTTTTAAAACACGGGGTCCATTCGCCACTTCTTACTTTTTTTTTTTTTTTTTAATTCTTCTTCTTCTTCTTCTTCTTTCTTTTCCATTCTTCTTCTTCTTTTCTTTTCCCTTTTCTTTTCCTTTCTTTTTCTTTCAACTATATTCTTTATCTTCTTCTTTTTCTTCTTCTTCTTTTTCTTCTTCATTCTTTTCGTTGTTCTTCATGCTTCTTCTTTTTCTTCTTCATTTTTTTTCATTCAAAGGACACGAGCACATTTTGCACCATTTATGACAATATGGTTCACGATCATCTCATGTAGTCAACTTACAAATTTTATTCTTCGACAAATTGAGTTCCAAAAGCTCTGATCAAGCTCAACCGCATCTTTTAGAAGCAAATAGAATCCAAATGTGATTGAGCTAGAGAGTAGCTTAATCCTAAGAAGAAGGAGTTGGTTCTTCAACATAGATTGTCGGAAGAATAAAACTTCCTTCTTTTTTTGTTTTTTTTCATGCTTCTTCTTTTTCTTCTTCTTTCTTCTTCTTCTTCTTTTCTTCTTTCTTCTTTTTCTTCTTTATTCTTCTTCTTCATTCTTCATTCTTCTTCTTCTTTTATTTTCATTCTTCTTCATTCTTCTTCCTCTTCTTCTTCTTCTTCTTCTTCTTTTTCTTTTTTTTTTCTTTCTTCTTTTTCATTCTTTTCTTCATTCCCCTTCATTCGTCTTCTTTCTTTATTCTTCTTTTTTTCTTTCAATTCTTCTTCATTCTATAAATTTTACTTTGTTCTTCATTCTTCTTCATTCTTCTTCTTCTTCTGTGTTATTCTTTCTCAATCTTTTCTTTATTCTTCTTCTTCATTATTCTTTCTTCTTCTTTGTTCATCATTCTTCCTCCTCCAACATTCTTCCTCTTCTTTCTTTTTCCTTTTCTTTTTTTTTTCTTTTTTTTTCATTTTTTCTTCATTCTTCATCTTTCTTCTTCTTCTTCTTATTTTTTTCTTTTTCTTCATTCTTCTTACCATTTTTCAAATCTTCATCTTCTACAACTTTTTTCCTTTTCTTCTTCTTTGTTCTTTTTTCTTTCTTTTCTTCTTCTTTCTTCTTCTTCTTCTTCTTCTTCTTCTTCTTCTTCTTCTTATTCTTCTTCCCCTCCCCCCTCTCCTTCTTCTTCTTTTACTTCATTTTTTTCTCTTTCTCTTCCCTCTTTCTTCTCAATATTTTTCCTTCCTCATCTTCATTTCTCTTTCCTCCTCTTCCTCATCTCTTATTTTTCATTGTAGGATTCATTCGTTCTTCTTCTTCTTTTATTCAAATAGCACGAGCACATTTTGCACCATTTTATGACAGTATGGTTCCACGATCATCTCACGCCACTAGCATCCATATTTATTCTTTTGCACCGGGTTCCAAACGCTCACACTCTAGCTCAACCGCATCTTCTAGAAATAGGGAATCCAAATGCAATTATGCTGAGAGTAGCTTAATCTCAAGAAGAAGGAGTGGGGTTTAAACTTAGGTTGTCACAAGAATAAAACTAGGATGCTAACACATGAGATGATCGTAACCCATAGTGTCACTAAAAGGTGGGAAAAGAAGAGAAGAAGAATGAACAAGAAGAAAAATAAGAAAGAATGAGAGAAAGAAGAAAGGAAGAAAGAAGAAAGAAAAGAGGAAAAAAGAAAGAGAAAAGGAAGAAAAAGAAGAAGAAAGAAGAAGAAGGAAAAAAAAGGAAAAAGGACATGATGGAAGAAAGAAATAGAAGAACAATAATGAAGAAGAAGATGAGAAGAGAAGTGCGCCGACGGACTTCTAAAGTTGCGCGGCGCCCCCTGAGGAAGTTGCGCCACCTCACTTCTCACTTCTTTTTTTTTCTTGTGGAAAATTTCTTCTTATACTTCTCTTCTTTTCTTTTTTCTTCTTATTCTTCTTCTTCTTCTTTCTTTTTCTTCTTTTCTTCTTCTTTTTTTTCTTTTTTTTTACTTTCTTCTTCTTCTTTACTCACAACCTTCTTCTTCTTCTTCTTTCTTCTGTTCTTCATTCTTTTCTTTTCTTCGTTCTTCATTGCTTCTTGTACATTCTTCTTCTCCATTCTTCTTCTTCCTGGTCTTCTTTTCCCAATCCTTTTCTTCATTCTTCTTCTTCATTCTTCATTCTTCTTCTTTGTTCCTCATTCTTCATCCAACATTATTCCCTCTTCATTCTTCTTTCTCCTTCTTCTATCTTCTTTCCTCTCTTTTCATTCTTTTTTCTTCGTTCTTTAACATTTCGTCTTCTTAACTTATTCTTCTTCCTTTTTCTTCATTCTTCTCCTCGCCATTTTTCAAATAAATCTTCATCTTCTTCAACTTTTTTCTTCTACATGGTTCTTCTTCTTTCTTTTTTCTTTTTCTTCTTCATTCTTCTTCTTCTTCTTCTTCTTCTTCTTCTCCTTCTCCTTCTTTCTCTTCTTTTTCTTTTTTCCTTTTTTTTTCTTCTTTTTTTTTTCTTCTTTCTGATTCATTCATTCTTCTTCTTCTTTTTTCATTCAAAGGGCATGAGCACATTTTGCACCATTTTATGATAATATGGTTCTTGATCATCTCATGCAGTTAACATCCATATTTTATTTTCTAACAAAATGAGATGCAAACGCTACACTCAAGCTCTACCACATCTTCTAGAAGCGAGAGGGAATCCAAATGCGATTGAGGGTAGGAGTAGCGTAATCCTAAGAAGGGGGGAGTTGGATCTTCAACTTAGATTGTCAGAAGAATAAAACTTGGATGCTTGCACATGAGATGATTGTAACCCATAGTGTCATCAAAGGTGGAAAACAGAAGAAGAATAAACAAAGAAGAAGAAAAATAGAAAGATAGAATGAGACGAAGAAGAAGAAGAAGAATGAGGAAGAAAGAAAGAAAGAAGGAAAGAAAAAGAAAAAAAAGAAGGAAGGAAGAAGAAGGAAGAGAGGAAGGAAAAAAAAGAACAATGAAAATAAGTTAAAGAAGAATAAAGGAAGAGAAGAAGATGAAAAAAAGTCGTGCCGGGTGCCCTTCCGAAGTGCACCGGCGGCCGTTCGCAAGCCGCGTCTACTTTTTTTTTTGTGGTTAATTTCTTCTTATACTTCTTTTTCTTTTTGTTCTTCTTCTACTTCTTCTTCATCTTTCTTTTTCTTTCTCTTTCTTTCAACTACATTCTTCATCCCTCTTCTTTTTTTCTTCTTCATTTTTTTACATGTTCTTCTTGCTTCTTTAACATTCTTCTTCTTCATTCTTTTTTTTTGTGTTCTTCTTTCTTAATCTTTTCTTCATTCTTCTTCTTCATTCTTCTTCTTTGTTCCTTAATCTTTTTCAACATTCTTCCTCTTCATTCTTCATCTTCTATTGTTCTTCTTTTTTCCTTTTTTCATTCTTTTTTTCCTCATTCTTCTTCATTTGCTTCTTCTTAACTTATTTTTCTTCTTTTTCTTCATTCTTCATCGCCATTTTTCAATTCATCTTCTTTAACTTTTATTTCTTCTACTTAGTTCTTCTTCTTTCTTTTTTTTCTTACTTCTTCTTCTTCTTTACATCTTCTTCTTCTTCTTCTTATTCTTCTTTCTTTTCTTTTTCTTTTTCTTTTTTTCATTATTTTTCTTTTTTCTCTTTTTTCTTTCTTTTTCCTTCTCTTTTTTCTTCATCTTCATTCTTTTTTTTTTCCTCCTCTTCCTCATCTTCTTTTTCCTCACATCGATTCATTCATCCTTCTCCTTTTTCATTAAAAAACACGAGCACATTTTGTACCATTTTATAACAATGTAGTTCACGATCACCTCATGCAGTTCACATCCATATTTTATTATTCTGACAAAGTTGAGTTGCAAAACGCTACCCTCAAGCTCAACCACATCTTTTAGAAACAGAGGGAATCCAAATGTGGTTGAGCTAGAGAGTAGCTTCATCCTAAGAAGAAGGAGTTGGATTTTCAACTCAAATTGTCAGAAGAATAAAACTTGGATGCTAACACATGAGATGATTGTAACCCATAGTGTCACAAAAAGGTGGAAAACAGAAGAAGAATGAACAAGAAGAAAAATACATTCTTCATCTTCTTCTTTTCGTCTTCATTCTTTTTCTTTGTTATTCATTCTTCTTCTACGTTATTCTTCTTCATTCTTCTTCTTATGTGTTCTTCTTTTTCAATCTCTTCTTCGTTCTTCTTCTTCATTCTTCATTCTTCTTCTTTGTTCCTCATTCTTCTTCAACATTCTTCCACTTCATTCGTCATCTTTTATGTTCTTCTTTCTTCTTTTTCATTCTTTTCTTCTTTTCTTCATTCTTCTTCATTCGTCTTCTTCTACTATACTTCATCTTTTTTTCTTCATTCTTCTTTTTCTTCTTTCTTCATCATTCTTCTATTTTCTTCGTCTTCATTCTTCTTCTTTCCTCTTCTTCCTCATCTTCTCTTTCCTCTGTGTGATTCATTCATTCTTCTTCTTCTTTTTCATTCAAAGTGCACAAGCACATTTTGTACCATTTTGTAACAATTTGGTTCACGATCATCTCATGTCGACAAGCCTGAGTAGCAAATGCTACACTGAAGCTCATTCGCATCTTCTAGAAACAGAGGAAATCAAATGTGATTGGGCTAGAGAGTAGCTTAATCCTAAGAAGAAGGAGTTGGGTGTTTAACTCAGATTGTCTAAAAAAATAAAACTTGGATGCTAACACATGAGATGATCAGAACCCGTAGTTTCACAAAAGGTGAAAAGTAGAAGAAGAATGAACTCTTCTTCGTTTTCTTTTTCTCCTTCTTTTTTTTCTTTCTTCCTCCTTCTTTTTCTTTCTTCTTCTTTCCTTCTACATTCTTCATCTTCTGCTTTTTCTTCTTTATTCTTTTTCTTTGTTCAATATGCTTTTTCTACATTCTTCTTCTTCTGTGTTCTTCTTTCTCAATCTTTTCTTCATTCTTCATTCTTCATTCTTCATTCTTCATTCTTCATTCTTCATTCTTCATTCTTCATTCTTCTTCTTTGTTCCTCATTCTTCTTCAACATTCTTCCTCTTCATTGTTCTTCTTCTTCTTTCTTTTTCTTTCTTCTTCTTTCAACTACATTCTTCAACTTCTTCATTCTTTATTTTTTGTAGTTCATGCTTCTTCTACCTTTCATTCTTCTACATTCGTCTTCTTCTTTCGTGTTCCTCTTTCTCAATATTTTCTTCATTCTTCTTTTCTTCATTCTTCTTCTTCTTTTCGTCCTCTTTCTTCTTCAACATTCTTCCTCTTCATTCTTCTTTTTTTTGTGTTCTTCTTTCTTCATTTTCAATCTTTTCTTCATTCTGCATCATTCGTCTTCTTCTACTTATTCTTCTTCTTTTTCTTCATTCTTCTTCGCCATTTTCCAATCTTCATCTTCTTGAACATTTTCATCTACTTCGTTCTTCTTTTTCGGTTTCTTTCTTTTTTTTCTGTTCTTTTTGTTCTTCTTCTTCTTCTTCATTCTTCTTCTTTTCAGACCATTTATTTTACTTCATCTTTTTCTTCATTAGTTTTTTTTCTTTCCCTTCCTCTTTCTTCTTCATTCCTCTTCTTTCTTCATCTTAATTCTTCTTCTTTCCCCCCTCTTCCTCATCTTCCTTTTCCTCCATCGATTCATTCATTCTTCTTCTTCTTTTTCCAATCAGAACACGTGCACATTTTGCACCATTTAATGACAATATGGTTCACGATCATCTCATGCAATTAGCATCCATATTTTATTCTTCTGACAAATTGAGTTGCAAATGCTACACTCAAGCTCAGTCGCATCTTCTAGAAACATAGGGAATCCAAATGCGATTGAGCTAGGGAGTAGCTTAATCCTAAGAAGAAGGAGTTGGATCTTCAACTCAGATTGTCAGAAGAATAAAACTTGGATGCTAACACATGAGATGAAGTAACCCATAGTGTCTACAAAAGGTGGAAAGAGGGAAGAAGAATGAACAAGAAAAGAAAAATATGAAAATGAATGAGAAGAAGAAGAAAAAGAAAGAGAAGAATAAAAAGGAAGAATGAAGAATAAAGAAAAGAAGAAGGAGGGAAAAAAAAGAAGGAAGAGAAGAAGAATGAAGAGGGAGAAAGGAAAAAGGACATGATGAGAGAAAGAAGTAAAGAAAAGAATAAAGTAGAAGAATTAAAGAAAAGAAAGTGCGCCAGTGCCCTTACGAAGTGTGCCAGCGCACTTCTACAATTTTTTTTTTGTGGTACATTTCTTCTTATACTTATTCTTTCTTTTTCTTTCTTCTTCTTCTTTCTTTTTCTTTCTTCTTCTTCTTTCTTTTTCTTTCTTCTTCATTCAAATACGTTCTTCATCTTCTTCTTTTTCTTCTTCATTCTTTTTCTTTGTTCCTCATGTTTCTTCTACATTCTTCTTCTTCATTCTTCTTCTTCTGTGTTCTTCTTTCTTCTTCATTCTTCAATCTTCTTCTTCATTCTTCATTCTTCTTCTTTGCTCTTCATTCTTCTTCAACATTCTTCCTCTTCATTCTTCTTCTTCTTATTTTGTGTTCTACTTTCCTCTTTTTCACACTTTTCTTCATTCTTCTTCATTCGTATTCTTCTACATATTCTCCTTCTTTTTCAACATTCTTCTTTTCCATTTTTGTTTTTTTTCTTCTTCCTCTTCCTCTTTCTTCTTCATTCTTCTTCTTTCTTCATCTTCATTCTTCTTCTTTCCTCCACTTCCTCGTCTTCTTTTTTCACTATCTGATTCATTCATTCTTCTTCTACTTTTTCATTCAAAGAGCACGAGCACATTTTGTACCATTTTATGACAATATGGTTCACGATCATCTCATGCACTTAGCATTCATATTTTATTCTTCTGACAAACTGAGTTGCAAATGCTACACCCAAGCTCAGCCGCATCTTCTAGAAACAGAAGGAATCCAAATACGATTGAGCTAGAGAGTAGCTCAATCCTTAGATGAAGGAGTTGGGTCTTTAACTCAGATTGTCAGAAGAATATAACTTGGATGCTAACAAATGAGATGATCGTAACCCATAGTGTCACAAAAAGGTGAAAAACTAAAAAAGAATGAACAAGAAGAAAAATAAGAAGATGAATGAGAAGAAGAAAGAAGAAGAAGAAGAAAGAAATGAAAGTTTTTCTTCTACTTCTTCTTCTTCTTTCTTTTTCTTTCTCCTTCTTTCAACTACATTCTTCATCCTCTTCTTTTTCTTCTTCATTCTTTTTCTGTGTTCTTCTTGCTTCTTCTACATTCTTCTTCTTCATTCTTCTTCTGTGTTCTTTTTTCTCAATTTTTTCTTCATTCTTCTTCATTCTTCATTCTTTCTTTGTTCCTCATTCTTCTCCAACATTTTTTCCTCTTCATTCTTCATCTTCTATGTTCTTATTTCTTTTTCTTTTTCTTTTTTCTTCATTCTTCTTCATTCGTCTTCTTCAACTTTTTCTTCATCTTTTTCTTCATTCTTCTTCTCCATTTTTTAATCTTCATCTTTCACCTTTTCTTCTACTTTATCTTCTTCTTCTTCTTCATTCTTCTTCTTCTTCTTCTTCTTCTTCTTCTCTCTTTCTTCTTTTTTTTTTTCATTTCAATTTTTTCTTCATCTTTTTTCTTCTTTCTCTTCCTCTTTCTTCTTCATACTTCTTCTTTCTTCATCTTCATTATTCTTCTTTCTTCCTCTTCCTTATCTTCTTTTTTCCTCTGTCTGATTCATTCATTTTTCTTTTACTTTTTCATTCAATGAGCACGAGCACATTTTGTACCATTTTATGACAATTTGGTTCACGATCATCTCATGCAGTTAGCATTCAAATTTTGTTCTTCTAACAAACTGAGTTGCAAATGCTACACTCAAGCTCAATCGCATCTTCTAGAAACAGAGGGAATCCAATTGCATTTGAGCTAGAGAGTAGCTTAATCCTAAAAAGATGGAGTTGGGATCTTCAACTCAGATTGTCGGAAGAATAAACTTGGATGCTAACACATGAGATGATCGTAATCCATATTGTCACAAAAAGGTGGAAAACGGAAGGAGAAGAAGAATGAACAAGAAAGAAAAATAAGAAGATGAATGGAACAAGAAAGAAAGAAGAAGAAGTAATAAGAAGGAGAAAGAAGAAGTAAAAGAAAAAGAAGACGGAAGAAGAGGAATGAAGAGAAGGAAAAGGAAAAAAGGATATGATGAAAGAAGAAGTAGAAGAAGAAGAAGAAGAAGAAGAAGATAAAGAAGTCTTGCGCAAGTGCACTTTAGAGTTGCGCCAGCGACCTTCAGAAGTCCACCCGCGCCCTTCAGAAGTGCACTAGCGCCCTTCAACATTTTTTTGTGGTGGTTTCCTCTTATACTTCTTCTTTTCTTTTTCGTTCTTCTTCTACTTCTTCTTCTTCTTT
>JAMYWD010002166.1:0-12455 GCA_028583415.1 Protea cynaroides
CTCTCACTAGTCTGACAAAGAAAGGATAAAAGTTTGTTTGGACTGATAAATGTGAAGAGTGTTTTCAAACATTGAAGGCTAGATTGATATCAGCTCCCATCTGTGAGGACAAAGATCATAATCTTTTTTGAAGTCACCACCTAGATTAAGGTCTAGGACCTTAGAAATGTGAAATCTCACCCTAAGGTGAAACTTCGATTGACTCATGACCCTTAGATTGGATTACTGGTCCATCAAAGATTGGGTAAGTGTCAGGTTACGATTATGGGAAGGGGTTAGGCACCCAAACCGCCCGATTGAAATCGGTCTCCTATACCTTTCCTATGCTAGACTTTATCTTTTAAATCGAACCAAACCAAGTGGTTTGATATCATTGAACCGAATCTATATCCATTAAATTGGCTACGTATTATGGAATTATTCCAAAAATCAGGTTCACCATCGTAGTTCAAGTGTGATTAAAGTTTATAGATGTGATTTATGCTTGTGCATGATTAAGTTCATTGTTTAAGTTGAAATTTATGCTTGAAATGATGAGAAACCCTATGGGTTAGGATCTAGATAGTCCATTCGAACTGATAGATAGTCCTAGTCAATCTAAGAATGGATAACCCTTTCTGGGTCTGAATGTAGATAACCCTATTTGGGTCAAAATATGGATAATCCTTTCTAGGTTGAAATATGGATAATCCTATTCAGATTGAAATGTGGATAACCCTATTTGGGTCAAAATATGGATAACCCTTTCTGGGTTGAAATGTGGATAACCCTATTTGGGTTGGAATGTGGATAACCCTATTTGGGTCAAAATATGGATGGATATCCTAGTGGATCTATGGATAGTCCGAGTGGACTAAGGTGTGGATCCAAATTTGGGCTTCTCCCAAACGACCTACGTATCCTAGGGTACGACCTACGTATCCTAGGGTTTGACCTAGGAATCAGAATCTGCGTAGTTCGAATATAGTGGATATCGAAGTGGATCTATGGATAGTCCAAGTGGACTAAAGTGTGGATCCAAATTTGGGTTTCTCCCAAATGGCCTACGTATCCTAGGGTTGGACCTAGGAATTAGAATCTGCCTAGTTCGGACGTGAAATAACCTGTTCTAGGTTAAAGATTGAGAACATATTCTAGGTTTAGGATTTACTAAGGGATGGAAATCGTCCTGAACTACCCTTTTCATCCTAAGTTCTAATTTTAGAAGGTTTGGCAAAGTATTCTCTTTCTTTCTTAAGATTCTTATTATTTCCCATTATGTCCTTCCCAAGAATGTGGGTGCCTAAATGCACGTCCCCACGTCTAGATTGTCTTCTAAAAGTATGCATACATGGAAGTTCAATTAGGGTGTTGTAAAAAATGAAGTTATTGCCATAAATGAAATATTATATCTAAGCATGGCATGTATGATATTTATGATAATTATCACAACATATAGTAAGATTATAAAAATCTCTCAAACATGACATGTATTACAAATAAGGCAAGAACCTATATGGCAAGATCTAATATGCTAATCTAAGCATAGTAAGACCTAATATGTATATGCATCTATATATCAATATGGCAAGTACCAAACATAGAATGCAAAATATGGCATGAATCATCCAAAAACGTAAGATCTTATATGCTATTTTCTAAGCATGGAAAGACCTAACATGGTAAAAAATTAATGTATGCATCTATATATCAATATGGTAAGTACCAAACATAGAATGCAAAATACAGCATGAATCATCCAAAAAGGTAAGATCTTATATGTTATTTTCTAAGCATAGTAAGACCTAACATGGTAAGAAATTAATGTATGCATCTATATATCAATATGGTAAGTACCAAACATAGAATGCAAAATATGGCATTCATCATCCAAAAAGATAAGATCTTATATGCTATTTTCTAAGCATAGTAAGACTTAAAAATGGTAATTATCAAGATTTTTTCTAAATATGATAAAAATCTATTTATTCTACCAAATATAGTAACACATGGAATATGGCAAACATCGTATGTGTACAATCCAAACAAAGCATATGAATGCTCCAAATATAGTCATTTATCCAAATATGGTAGAATTCACTCAAGCAATCAATTACATGTTACAGTGAATGAGACATCAATGAAACCTTTCTGAAAAATCTAAAATTATCAAAAACATATGTTCAATAAGTTCTTTGAAAATATTATAACTTTTATGAAGACATTTGGAATGATTAATGACTCAAAAAATCAAAATTGTGACACAAAGTTTCAGATATTGGACAAAACTATGAACTGCATTCAGATTCTGTCACATTACACAAGAATAACCATAAGTAGGTCTTCTGTAACTCAAATCAAGCTCTATTTTTTTCCAAAACAATATGACTCAAGATGCTATATTTCATCTGAAAGGATCAAATCCCAACTTAGAGCAAAAATAGGTCAAACGAATGCCCCAAGACTGAATATGTGCACTGGTCACGTCTGTTCCAGATTTTTGACCAGTTGCACCATAAATTCCGTATAAAATCCCATACTTAATGAAAATTAAATTCAGACATATGTCTTTATTAAGAAAAACAAGTGAAAACAGAACATTCTCTTTGTGAAAAAGATCCTTTTTAATCATGCAAATTAGTATATTTTAACAGATTCAAAATCAGAGCATTATGCATTTAAAAATCAATATCAATTCAATAAAAAATTGAACAAAACCGAAACTAGTGCCATTTTTTAGAAGACTTCCATATCTAAAAAATTTATATGAAGTTTTTTTTCTGATTATGGCCATAAGACCCTTGTCTAGAGCCTTTCTGATAGGAGATTGCATTATATCCGAATAAGACAGCAATGCAAAAGAAGAATTTTTTGATAGACTTTTCCAATTACAAATGGAACGAAATTTCTAAGGAAGTCTTCTAACACATCAGAGAGAATCCTGTAAAAATTTGGGCTCCAAAATCTAAGAAAAACTACATGAGATGCACGTCCTAAATTTGGATCCTAAATCTGGAAATTTCATATTAGAAATCCACTTTGTGAAATTTGTCAAAAACATCAAACATCATCATATAGCATTCAAAGCTTCATCATTGAATAGTTTAAACAAATCATCATACATAAAAAATGCTAGACATGAGCATCCTAACATTAATATGCATGCAATAGAGCATTCCTGATCGAGATTTAATGAAAATAAGCTTTTTTTTAAGCAAAATCGACATTTAAGCATTCTAAAGACCCCTAAATTCGTTTAGGATATCAACCTTGTGCTCGAATGGAGCGAAACCTTCGAGGTAGGATGTTTGGAGATCGTATTAAGCTCTTTGAAGGTGAATCCTCATTCTCTTCTTCTCTACTCCTCTCTCTCTTCTCTTTCTCTATTTCATTCTTTTCTTTTCTTTCTTTTCTCTTCTTCTTCTCTCTTTTTCTCCCTCTCCCATGTTTTCTCTCTCACTCCTCACGGCTCCCTCTTGTCTAGAAAAAAAAAAGGAAGCCCTCTCTCTTTCTCTTGGCCTATTTATGCTCTTCTCTCCTCTTCTAGAAGGTCCTTTCTTTCCTTTTCTTCTTTTTCTTCTAGAAAATCCTTTCTTTCCTTTTTTCTTCTTTCCTTTCTTCTCTTCCTCCTCTTTCCCACATTTTCTAGAAAATCCTCTCCTCCTTGTCACATTTTTCTCTTCTTCTCTCTTCCTTCTTTCTCCTCTTCTTTCCTTCTTTTCTTCTTTCCTTCTTTTCTTCTTTCCTTTTTTTTCTCTTCCTCCTCTCTCTCTTTCCCACATTTTTTTCCTTTTCTTCTTTTAGAAAATCCTCTCCTCCTTTTTCTATGTTTTTTCATTTTCTTCTCTCTTCCTTCCTTTTCCTTCTTCTTTCCTTCTTCTCTTCTTCTTTCCTTTTTTCCTTCTTCCCTCTCTCTTTTCACCTTTTCTTTTTCTAGAAAACGTTTTTCTTCTTCTTTTTTTTTTCCTTTATTCTTTCCTTCCTCTTTCCTTCCTTTTTTTTTCCTTCTCCCTCTCTCTTTATCACGTTTTTTTCTTTCTAGAAAATGTTTTTATATATATATAAAAAAAATACATGCATATGGGCTGACTTGACTTGGTCCGGATTGGTCTGAGCTGGGCTGGGCTAAGTTAGACTAAGCTGGAATGAGCTGATTTGGATCAAAGTTGATATTTTATAGTCCATTTTTACTACCATTTCGCATGAAATTTTTTGATAGCCTCTATTCCAAATTTTTTACGTTCACTTTGTAGAACACTAAAAATGAGGAATATTGGAACTTGAATCACCTCATTTGAAAATAAAATGGCCAACTTATGAATTTCTATAGTTTAAGCAGGCCAATTATCGATAATTTGGCTAACCATTCTACATGGGATTCTTTAGAGACTTATACTGGAAATCCTCTACGTCCACTTTGTAGAGTACTAAAAATGGAAGAACGAAACTGAAATCACCTGATTTGGATATGGGGTGACCAAAATATGAATTTTCAAAGATTAAATGACCATTTCCATGTATAATTTTGCATGGGACCCTTCGGAGACTTCTATCCGGGATTTTTTACATCCACTTTATAGAACACCACAAATGAAGAATAATGGCCTTGGAATCATCTGAATCCAACGTAGAACAGCAAAGATATGAAGCTTTGAAGTTCTATCGATAATTTTGCATGAAAGCTTGCATGGGGCCTACCAGTGACCTTTGCCTGGGATTTTTCACGTCCACTTTGAAGAGGACTGAAAATAAGGAATATTGGCCTTTGAATATCTGATTTCGATATCAGATGACCAAGATATGATGATTTGAAGTTTAAATGATAATGCATGCATCATACGATAATTACGTAAATACCCTTGCACTTTCAAACTGTGATATCTTCCTTGTTTGATGTCAGAATTTGATGATTCTGGTCTCATTTCGAAGACAATTTCACTACTTATACATCCAAGTAGGTAATATTCTATGACCATGCTGTGGGGTTCATTAGAGAATCACAAACCCTTGGGTTAAAAGTCAGAAATCTGTCATATGGATTCATTTCTGCTCAGGATGGCAAAAATGGGGTGCTTACAGATGCCCCTCTTTAGCCGAGATTGTTACCAATTGAAGACTAAAGACAAAAGAACCACAATTTTGATATGAGTGAGATTGCTTATTGGGCTGCACTTAGGGTAATTTGTCCTAAACTGCCTACGTATTCTAAGGGTGTCTTAGAAATCAAGCCCAAAACATAGTTCGACTGGCAAGAAGGTTTGCTCTTCTTGGAAGATTGATGATTGTTCTTCTTATATGAAGCTAGGCTGTGAATACAAGGCTCATTTGTAGGCTGGGAACCTCTTCTTGCGGAGGTAAGACTCATAATGCAAGGTATGCGCGGGCTTGAACTGACTTGATCTATTTGTAGGCTGATAAACCTCTTCTTGTACGAAGCTAGGCTATGAATACAAGGCTCATTTGTAGGCTGGGAACCTCTTCTTGCTGAGGTGGAACTCATGATGCAAGGTACGTGCGGGCTTGAACCCGGCTCGATCCATTTGTTGGCTAATAAACCTCTTCTTGTATGGAGCTAGGTTGTGAATACAAAGCTGGTTTGTAGGCTTGGAACCTCTTCTTGTATGGAGCTAGGCTGTGAATACAAGGCTGGTTGCATGAGCTTGAGCTCAGCTTTGATTTGTTTAGATAGAGGACTTGCTATCTTTTCTTTGATTGAATTAAGGCTCTTTTGATTGAGATTCTGAGATTGATTTTCTGAATAAGCTAGGGCTCTGCATTTGATTCACTTATAGGCTAAGATTGACTTGATCTTTGAATGAGCTAGGGCTCTACATTTGATTCACTAATAGGCTGAGATTGATTTGAACTTTGGATGAGCTAGGGCTTTGCATTTACTTATAGGCTGAGACTGATTTGAACTTTGGATGAGCTAGGGCTCTGCATTTAATTCATTAATAGGCTAAGATTGATTTGAACTTTGGATGAGCTAGTCTGCATTTGATTCATTAATAGGCTGAGATTAACTTGATCTTTGAATGAGCTAGGGCTCTACATTTGATTCACTAATAGGCTGAGATTGATTTGATCTTTGGATGAGCTTGGGCTCTGCATTTGATTATGAAATGAGCAAGAACTCAGAAGGTCACTTTTAGGGTGAGGAATTTTCTATTGATTCTAAAATGAACAAGATCTCAGAAGGTCACTTATAGGGTGATACTGAATGACTCATCTTTGAAGTTTCTACCTGCTTTGGATTTTCGGGATTGAAAATTGGAATATCCTTCTTGGAAGCTCTATGGCTATGAACCTTCGGGAATGGAAACTAGAATATCCTCTTAAGTACCTTTGTTGCTATGAACCTTTAGGATGCTCAAAAGTGACCCCCACAGGAAGTCTTTGTTGACTTTGAACCTTTAGGGTTGAAATCAGACCCATCTTGGAAGTCTCTTGACTTTGAACCTATAGAATACTAGACATATTTGAAATGATGGTGAATTCCTTGGCAGTTTTCTAAGGTTTTTTTCCTTGTTTTATTTGTGAAGGCATAAAACATGGAATCAATGGAAATGGTGTTATGGACTTTGCTGGCATGATACTTAGATTTGAAATTTACCATTTATGACTTGGTACTGCAAGTTTGACTCAATTTCAGTATGGTAGTGATGACTTAGTTGCTCCCTTTGAAGGGTTCCATGTAATTTGAAAGTGATGATTTTCTTCAGCCAACATTGCTGTTGTTGGATTTTGGATTGAAGAAACTCTAGCGAGGATTTTGGACAAGAATGAAGGGAGCTTGACAGTCTCTAACCAAAGTGATTTTATTGATTAACCTTGGTGTTAAACTGTCGAGGGGCATCTAGTCAACTATGTTTTTAAATGTGCACTATGGTAGACCAAATTGATAGAACAACCAAGCGGCGATGAAATGTGACATGGGTTTGGCCCTTGATCTAGGCTCATGAAAAGCTCAAGGCTTTGCAACATTGTTGTGACTATTTTATAAGATGAATTGTCACACCCCAATTCTGCACCAACCAGAACGGTGTGATGAACCGTCAATAATCCAACGGTTCAACCAGGATCTCAAATAAGCTATCCCACATATGATAAACCAAAACACATTCCAAATTAATCAGAGGTAATAAAGTAAATAGCGGAAGTCTTACAGATAATGAACTGAGAAATCTAGATGTGATAATCATATTTAAGTAGCAAATTATTCTGTATCAACTAAGACATAAATAAATATCAATTACATGTCTTTACTAAACCCAAATAATCAAAATAAAATCTACTCGAATACGCATGAGTTGCACTCGCAAGAGGAGTAATGCATATCCACTAAGTCTTCAGCTTCCATTGTCGCCGCATGCCCGTACACAGGAGCATTCATATAATCTTCAACGGTGGTACCTGCATCATCAACTAAAAGTATTTGAATTCGAAAGGGTGAGCACACATCATAGCTCAGTGAGCAAACAAAACAATGCAACAATACATATGCATGCAATCAATTCATATCTTTGGTCTGGTTTAAAGTTTACAATGTGCTATAGAAAGGATAGGTGGCCGCCGTACCTCTATACACGAGTGTGGAAACGCCCAATGAAAACGGCACTGTCGCCCCACATGCACCCACCATGGACAATATACACCCCATGAAAATGGCATGGCTGCACCGGTTGCCCATACCAACACGTAGGCCCCTATTGGCGAGGGCTTGCAAACTGGGCTCGCAACTAACCAACCCTAATGTCAAACAATGTATCCAAGGCCTCACCCCAGCATCCCTCAATACATCCACAGAGATAGAGCTAGGGTCTGTTGACCAGGCTGAACCACAATACCACTTCCCCCCTTGATGCCCTACGACATATTAGTTCCGCTAAGGTAATGGCGATACGACGTTGTTAGTGGACAAGACTTAAGTAAAGATAGAGCTAGAGTCTGGTGACCAGGCTGAACCACAATGTCACGTCCTCCCCCTGATGCTCCACTCGCATCAAGCACACTAACACTTGCTTAGTGGACATGACTTGAATAGACCATGGCACAATATATCCCGATGAGAACGGCATCGAAGTACCGCTTGATACCATCCCTACCCGCACCATGTACACCAGCCAAACATAAACATTCACATGCCTATTCCTACCATCATCAACATCATCATGTTATAATCAATAAATTTAAATATGCATGAACAGTAATAATAGAAATATTGGATGACATGTTGAATGCACATTACAAGCACACACGCATATCACAATCATGGTATTGGACTCAAGAAATAAAAACAGTTTGTTATTAACCAATTAGTTTAGGTCTTGTTCCCTCACCTTAGCTTGTTAATAGATCATCTTCCAAGCTTTAGTATCACCTTTATAATGTAATTATATTACTAGAAGACCTAACAAAGTCGATAAAATTTAATTAGAATTTATTCTAATTTTTAAAAACCATTCTATTAACTGAGGGTCGGAGGTAGGGTCGGAGTCATGATCGACCCTGGGTGCGACCCTCCCCAAATCTGGACTTCCATAACCCTGAGGGTCGATACTCAGGTCACATAGGGTCGGATGGTCATCGACCCTCTGTGCGACCCTCGGTGGGTTTTGGTCAATTTTCTTCCTTTTAATCCATTCTTCGTGTTTGGGGTCCTATGGCTTGCTCCTACAGTCCATTCAACATGCATTCCATGGTCTAGAACCATGAATCATCCACCTATATAGCTTTTATGTATTCTCCCATGGTTTTCCATGGAAACCTAATCATGGGTTGATGGTTTGGGTTTCTCCGAGATCACACTCTCTTCATTATCTAACCTAAGGTCTGTAGAAACTCATGGAATTAGTATCCATACCTGAGAAGAATACTCCTTCTCTGCAACTCTTCTTCTTTTTGGTTTCTTCTCTTCCTTGCTTCTCTTCTTCTTCTCTTCCTTCTCTTCTCTTTCTCTCAATTCAATTAGGGTTGTAAAAGGAGTGAAAGAGGCTTAGGGACGTCCTATTTATAGATTAAAACCTCCCAAAATAAGTCCCATTGAGTTTAGGAAAGGTTCCAATCGAAATTAGGAAAGTTTCCTAATTTTCGGTTCGTGCTGTTTTTCCAGAATACCGAGGGTCGATGGGAGGGTCGATGGGAGGGTCGGACAATTCATAGATCCCCTGCGACCCGTGGTTGAGGGTCGATAGTGAGGGTCGATGAGAGGGTCAGACATGTTTGTTAAGACATGCGACCCTACCCTCATTTTGACTGTTTTTGGGTAAATTTTCATATTGGGTCTTGGGTTTCTTCACACACTTGGTCCACTTGGCTCGACCATGATATGTAGACAGTTCACGACACAAAATGTAAGGTTAGACCGGGTTCATGACGTGCGGGTCTTACAACTCCACTACCCTTAAAATAAATTTTGTCCTCAAAATTTGAATTTACTTTGGAGTCACTAGGTGGGAATTCTATTTCCGCATTGCATCTTCTTCTTTCCATGTCGTCTTCTCCACGTCTTGTCTTCGTCAGATTATCTTCGTATAATTGATACCAAGTTTTTAAGCTGTTGTACCTTTCAACTAGTGAACTAGGTTGGTACCACTTCAATAGTTAAATCTCCTATTTAATCCAGTGATTCCATGGTCAATACTTTTGATATGGATCTCCAATGTACTTCTTCAATAAAGACACACGAAATACATCATGCACACTAGACATGGATAGCGGTAACGCTAATTGATATGGAACTTTTCTACGTCTCTCCAGAGTTTATAAGATTCGACGCATATATAGAATACAACTTTCTCTTCTTGTCTAATCGTTTCAAATTGCGCATAAGTGATATCTTCATAAACAACACTTTGTCACTTATGGCGAACTCGAGGTCTTGGTGTCTATTCTGAAAATCCTGAGCTATCCTGCCCCTTTTCTTTGATCTTGTCTGCCACTCAATAGTTTTTCTTCATTAGACTTAGGTCTCAACTTCATTCACCAACTTCATTCCAAAATAGAGGGGTTTGACATTTTTACCGTTTCATGCTATATGGGTGACATTTACATAATAGCTTGGTAGCATCTTCAATTCATGGTAACTTCTCAACTCCAACTCCTTAAAATCAATTCACAAGCTCGGGGCATATCTCTTAGGATCTGTATAGTCTGCCCCAATTATCCGTCGGTTTGGGGTAAAGTGCAGTACTAAACTTCGACTTTATCCCCACTATTTTCTATAGATCCTCCCAAAACTTTGAGATAAGGCATAAGCCTCTGACCGACACTAAGCTCTCATGCATACCATTCATTCTGGAAATATTATCTACATATAGCTTATTTAGCCGCTCCAAAGCATACCGAGGTCGTATAGCAATGGAATGAGCTATTTTCACAAGACGATCAACAACCACCCAACCATGTCAACCGATTTGGGAGTCTGTGGTAAATCATTGACATAGTTCATGATACTGCAGTTCCATTCCCATAACAAAAGTCAGGGTTTGGTTTTCCTTTTCTAAGCCTGCTTACACTGTTCCTATATACAGACCTAACAAAATTACTACTTCTACTTCATCCATCAATTCAGAGATGATCTTTAATGCCACAAGCACAACCGACAAACTATTGCTCCGTAAATTCATCCATAAATTCTTGCTTAATTGGATCATCACGAGTTTCTATTATATGTTACTCTCCTTCCAAATCTAAATCTATTGCTGCAAAACATAAGGTAGCATTTATACTGGGTCCTTCCTTGGACTTCATAATTTCCATCTACGATCGTATAAGCAGTTTGAAATCTAAAGACTTAAGGGGTATATTTAGTTTCTTTCCAAATGACACAGATATAAAAGGATGAGTAGCTCCATAATCAAAGAGCACTCTGGCAGGAATGCCATTACTAGGTACGATACCTGTGATTTGTTTTAATTTAGTCTACATGCTCATGCAATGTAACATAAAATGACAGGTTCAGGTCATACCTGTGACCACATCAAACGATGAGGCAGCATCCTTGGCTGAAACAGCGTAAACTCTTCCTTGCTGTAATTGTTTTCTGGGCTTACTACACTCTCTTGAGACATGCCCTACTTGGTTGCAGTTAAAACACCTGATCCCCTCACCATTTTGCTTTGGTTGTCGTGGGGTTGCTGAAATGGTTTTGGTTGTAGCATTGAAGCCCTGGGTACGAAAGGGTTGGAATACCTTGGTGTTGCCTCCATTGTAAAAATTTTCATTTGGCCTTTTTATTCCCCTATTTTGAGTAAAATAGCTCTCTTTCTGGCTCGACTCTATCACTCGAGCAATTTGTACAGCTTCATTGTAGATTTTCTTCTCCAGTCCCAAAACATGTTCGCGTATGCTTTCCCTAAGTCCCATGACAAACCTTCGGGCTTTCGTATCCTTCTCTTGCATACTGACTGGTGCAAAGAAAAACAGCTCCTCATAACGCTATTGATATGCGTCGACAGTCATCTGCCCCTGATACAAACTCAGGAATTCTCTCTCCATAGAATCTCTGAAACTTCTAGGGAAGTATTTCTCAAAGAATTCCTCTTTGTATATATCCCAGGTCAAGTGGGTGTGTTTGGTTAATAGATATGTCCTGGTAGACTTCCACCAATGGTGTGCATCGCTCTTGAGCATAAATGTGGCACACAATACTTTCTCCTCCTCATTTATGGTCATCATCATAAAAAAAATTTCCATTTTGTCAATCCAGCGTGCTGGCCACAAAGGATCTGCTGGCTTACCATCGAATTCTTTGGGCTTCATCTTAAGAAAATGCCCGACCAGTCTGGAGCGGTCTAGCTGTTACGGAGCAAAGGCCCCATATATAGGTGGTTGGTATTGATAACCACCTTGAGCTATCTCAGGGTTTTGCACTGGAGCTTGCATGACTAGTGTTTGAGGTGCATGAGGTACTGCATTAATTCCCCCTGGTATTGTGCTTGCCTGTCCTGCTGGCATCTGTGTCGTATGTGCAGCTGGAAAAACCACGCCTATGGCTGCTTCCATATTAGTTTGCACATGTTGTATTTGTTGCAGTTGTTGTGCCAAGTTCATTACGACTGTAACTAAATCTATAGGTGGGGCTGGCAAGTTTGTAGGATTTCCTGACCATTAGCTCCTGGCGGTGCCACGTTTGGATTCTCTGGTACTTCAAAAATTTCATGACTGGTTTCATCTACCGGTGGTGGTGGTGGGATTTGGTTACGTCCGCGTCTGTTCCCTCTTCGCCCAGCCATTTCTTATTCTGGTGGTGTAGTGTCTGAAAAGTCATAGAATACGTGAGGCAATCAATATATACTTCATTCTCATATTTGGATACACTAACCAATGGTATTTTCAAATTTTTCAGATCATTCAGTGAAAAATACTATCTTTTCTATGCAGGGTCGATGGTGGGGGTCGATGGGTATCCGACCCTCAGTATCCGATCCTGGGAAATCATCCATTTTTCCCAAGTATATAATGTCATTGGTCAA
>JAMYWD010002167.1:0-12454 GCA_028583415.1 Protea cynaroides
TGTCACATCCCAATTCTGATCCAACCAGAATGGTGTGAGTGAACCGTCATTGAACCAACGGTTCACGCCAGGATCTCCAATAGGCCGTGTCCACCCATACAAACCAATTACACATAACCACAATCAGAATATAAATATACAGCGGAAGACTTTAAATAGAATGAACTGAGTATCTATTGATAATAAAATATCCCATTATTCAAAATCAAACACATAAAATAATAATCTTTTACATTCCTTTGATCCAATAAAAAATAACTTAAATAAATAAATAAAACAAATCAGAGGTACACGCAGAAAGGGCACTCGCATGAAGCATCATGCTCGTCCTCCCCTGCTTGTACATCCAGAGCAGCCACACCACCGTACGCTGGAGCGTTCACATAGTCGTCCACGGTGTAACCTGCATCAACATTTAAAAACATGTATATATACAAGGGGTGAGCACACAACACAGCTCAGTAAGACAATCAGACAGTTTCACAATATTATGCATGAGTAACAATCATTTTTTGCTATGGTCTGGTTTTAAGTTTGCAATGTGCTATAGAAAGGTTTGGTGGCCCCCGCACCTCTATACACGAGTGTGTGGCATCGTACAGTAATCACACTACCACCAACCCACATGCACCCATAATGGAATAGAGATAGAGCTAAGGTATACCCGTACCTCCCCTGATACTCTACCTATACCAGTACCTAAGCCCCTACTGGCCAGGGCTCGCAAACTGGGCTCGCAACTAACTAATCCTATATGTCAACAATGTATGCTCTATCCCAGCACAGCCGTCTACGGCATAGAGATAGAGCTAGAGCGTGCAGGCCGGGTCGGAGAGCACCATACCTCACCTCCCCCTGATACCCTATCCGCAACTAACCCACTAGGATAGAAACAATACGCAGGTAGACCCTATCCCAATATAACTCCCTACGGCATAGAGATAGAGCTAAAGCATCGTGGACAAGCCAGCGTCGACTCGGAATCCTCATTACCACATAACAATGGCCGGGACAACATCAATATCGGAGACCAGCGTACCAGGACCTTCCCCTGACACCCCACCCGTACCAAGCATGTTAAGATAAAATACTACAAAAGGTGCTAGTGTGAAGAGCGATCCCAGGCCCATGCCCCACTCCACACACCAACGAAAACAATTACATGCCTAACAATCACATCCTATCAATGCATGAACAGTAATAATAACTGAAAGTAAAGGATGGCATGTGAATATGCACAAACACCGCATCATAGATATTCAATGATTAACAACGATTTACTGTCCATTAATTATTAGGTTTAGGTCAGATTCCCTTACCTGACGCTCGTTCGTTAACTTGCTCCACGTCACAAGGTCCAAACGATAAGTCACAAAGTCCTACATAATATTAGGGTTTCATTAGAATATATTGTTTAGGGTTTCACGTTGGTCAGAAACCAACAGAGATCACAAACTACCCTCACAGAGCTGACCGGTGGCATGTACCGGTCGCAGCTCTGTGGAAAAGACTGGCGACCGGTATGGTCAGCCGGTCCCCCACAGATAACCTCCCGAGAGGTAGCGGTCGCAACATATCGATCGCACTATGTGCAACCGGTATAGTCGACCGGTATGTCTCCGGAAGACCATACATGGGTCCTTCGACTGTCGTCGATCATCCTCCATGGATTTTCAGGGTTTCTCCTATCCATTCTAAGTCTAGGCTTTGAGTTAGAGTTATCCCCAACTCATTCAAGTCTTGTTTAGATGAATATCATCTCGAAACTCGAATCTAGGGTTTGACGGCAACTTAGGGTTTATTGTCTAATTTAGGGTTTTAGATCAATACCTACTTTTCATGGTATTGATCCACCCACACAACTATCATAGGGTAAGAAGAGAGATTCAAACACTTACCATTGACAGGCGTAACGAGAGCTTCGTCAAACGGTAATGGCGGCTCCTTCTCCTTTTCCACCTCTTTCTCTTCTCTAGGGTTTGCGAGAGACAATGGAAAGGATTTGAGGGGGTTTAAGGGTGTATTTATAGGATAGAAATAGGGTTTAGTAACCCTACTATGATTAGGAAACTTCTAGGATTCGAAATCAGGTAAGCGGGACCCGTAGAGACCAATTTCCAAATTCCCGCACATAGCTGTGCAGGCCATACCGGTCGACCGGTACTAAGACCGGTACCATCGACCGGTATACCTAAAATCAGGTATAATTGGTCGACTTCGGTCCGATTTTGTACCTGTTTGTTATCCGCTTGCCCCGTCTGGCTCGGTGATGATCGGAAGACCTGTCACGACACAAAACCAAGGTTAAACCGGGTTCACAGAGTGCGGGTCTTACAACTCCACCACCCTTAAAAGAAATTTCGTCCCGAAATTTGCATGTAGGTACTACAACTCCCCCACCCTTAAAAGAAATTTCGGCCTCGAAATTTAAACGTACCTTGATCGTCAAAAAGGTTAGGGTACTCCTTCCTCATCGCGCTCTCTTCTTCCCAAGTAATTTCCTCCACATTTTGGTTTTTACAATGCACCTTCACATAGTGGATATCCTTGGTTCGAAGTTGCTGAACTTTTCGACTCGAGAGCATTACAGGCACCACTTCGAAAGTTAAGTCTTCAGGCAAGTCTGGAGGATCAGCGATCAAGATATGCGATGGATCTCTGACATACTTCTTTAGTAATGATACATGGAACACATTATGAACGCTAGACATAGATGGTGGTAGAGCCAATTGATATGCTACATTACCACGTTGATTCAATATCTAATATGGTCCCACATACCTGGGGCATAGCTTCCCCTTTTTACCAAACCGTTTCAGACCTCGCACCGGTGACACCTTCAAGAATACTTTGTCACCCACTGCAAACTCCAGATCTCGACGTCGATTATCTGCATAGTGCTTTTGTCGAACTTGAGCTGTCTTTACTCTCTCTTTGATCTGATTAATCACTCGGCAAGTTTCTTCAACAAACTCCGGTCCTACAATTCTTCTTTCCCCCACTTCGTTCCATAATAGAGGTGTACGACACTTTCCTCCATAGAGAGCTTCATATGGGGCCAACTGAATTGTAGCCTGATAACTGTTGTTGTAAGCAAACTCGATAAGTGATAGCTTCTCATCCCAAGCTCCTTTGAAATCTAATGCACAAGCTCGGAGCATATCTTCCAAAATTTGAATAGTCTGTTCTGACTGTCCGTCCGTCTGAGGATGGAAAGCTGTACTGAATCTCAACTTTGTTCCCATAGCTTTCTGTAATCCTTCCCAGAACTTTGATGTAAAACGGGGATCTCTGTCAGATACTATACTCTCTGGAACGCCATGAAGTCTGACTATATTATCCACATATAACTTGGCCAGCTTCTCCATGGTATACTGAGGTCTGACCGCAATAAATCGAGCTGTCTTGGTGAGCCGATCTACTATAACCCAAACTGCATCCACCGACCTTGGTGTCAAAGGTAGGCCGATGACGAAATCCATGGTAATGCAATCCCACTTCCATGCAGGTTCTGTAACGGCTGTAGTAAACCCGCGGGTCTTTGCCTTTCCGCTTTAACTTGTTGACAATTCAGACATTGAAACACGAAACGAGCTATATCTGCTTTCATACCCCTCCACCAATATAGTCTTCTTAGATCATGGTATATCTTGGTACTTCCTGGATGTACCGAATATGGAGTGTAATGAGCTTCAGTCATAACTCGACCTCTGATATCGCAGTCTTCGCTCTCAGGTTTACATAACCGTCTGCGATACTTGAGTACTTTGTCTGATTCCAAGGTAAAGTCAGGATTGCACGAACCCTTCTCTAAGTCCTCCTGCACTGTCTTGAGATATGGATCTTGTAGGATTGCTAACTTGACTTCATCAATTAGACCCGGTGAGATCTTCAATGCGGCGAACATTATAGTGAACTTATGAATCAAGCCTCGCTCGACTGGATCTTCTGCAGTCTCTATAATATGTTCTTCATCAATTTCCATTGAACTCGAGGCTGCAGCACACAATGCAGCACTTGTACTTGGTCCTGCCTCAGGTTTCGATGCCCACTTTCTGTTTAAGGCGTCAGCCACCACATTTGCTTTACCTGGATGGTACTGGATGTCGCAATCATAATCTTTTAACAATTCTAGCCATCTCCTCTGTCTCATATTTAGATCCTTCTGAGTGAAAAGGTAGGTTAAGCTCTTGTGATCTGACTTGATCTGAAATTTCTCACCGTACAAGTAGTGTCTCCAAGTCTTGATTGCGTGAATAACCGCTGCTAGCTCCAAGTCAGGCGTAGGATAGTTCTTCTCATGTTCCTTTAATTGTCTTGATGCGTAAGCAATCACCTGTTCTCCTTGCATCAGAACACATCCAATTCCCAACCCTGAAGCATCCGTATATAAGGTAAACGGTACGCTGGGTTCTGGGATGGTCAAGATAGGTGCAGAGACTAGTCTTGACTTCAAAGTCTGAAAGCACTTCTCGCACTCATCTGTCCATATGAATTTCTCTCCCTTCTTGGTCAATCTGGTGAGTGGAACTGCGATCCTGGAATAATCTTCCACGAATCTTCTATAATAACCAGCCAACCCAAGGAAACTATGAATCTCCGCAACAGATTTTGGTGCTTCCCATCCTACTATAGCAGCTATCTTGCTTGGATCAACCTTGATACCGTCTCCAGATACAACATGGCCCAAGAAAGCCACTTCCTTCAGCCAAAACTCGCACTTCTTGAATTTTGCATAAAGCCTCACATCCCTCAGCCGTTGTAGGGCTGCCCTCAAATGCGCTGTATGAGTCTCCATGCCCTTAGATTAAATCAATATGTCATCGATGAATATGATGACCGAAGTGTCCAACATATCATGGAACACTCGGTTCATCAGTTCCATAAACGACGCTGGAGCATTGGTCAACCCGAAAGACATAACCAGAAACTCATAATGCCCATACCTCATTCTGAAAGCAGTCTTCGGAATATCTCCGGCCTTGATCTTCAATTGGTGATACCCCGATCGGAGATCGATCTTCGAGAAAACCTTTGCACCCTGCAGCTGATCGAACAGATCATTGATCCTAGGCAAAGGATACCGATTCTTGATCGTCAACTTGTTTAGCTCACGGTAGTCAATACATAGTCGTACACTTCCATCTTTCTTTTTGACGAATAACACAGGTGCTCCCCAAGGCGATATACTAGGTCGTATGAAGCCCTTATCCAGCAATTCTTGTAATTGGGTCTTCAACTCCTTTAACTCGGTCGGGGCCATCCTGTATGGTGCTTTAGACACCGGAGCCGAACCTAGTATAAGGTCTATCACAAATTTTGTAGCCCCATTCGGTGGTAAGCCTGGAAGATCTTCTGGAAATACATCTGGAAAATCCCGAACCACATCTATATCTTCCATCTTGAGTGACTCTGCTGTGAGGTCGACTACAGATACGAGATAACCCACTCCCCCTTTCTCCAACCATCTCTTAGTTTTTAAGGCGGAGAGGATCAACTTCCGCTTCCAAGATAGCTTAATCCCAGCGAAACTGTATTCCCTTCCCTCTTTGTCAGTAAGCACAAGATTCCTTTCACCACATAAAAGGACGGCCGAATGATGGCCTAGCCAATCCATCCCCAAAATGATCAAAATCTGCCATCTCAAGTATTACTAGGTTTGCTTCTAAATCTCGGCCCTCAATACATACCGTACATGGTCCATAATACTTGGTCAAAGCCACTTCGACTCCTAGTGGAGAGCGAACTATCAAGCTTGGGTTCAATTGCTTGATTGGTAACTCCATTCGCTTCCCAAAGGAAATAGAAACAAAGGAGTGCGTGGCCCCAGAGTCAAATAATTTCCCGGCGGGTAAACCAGCTACATTTACAATTCCTGGAATATATTGCCCCTTAGTTCTACATGCTCATGAAACTGAAAGAATAAACCAAATAGTAAGGGATAAAGTCGTACCAGTTACCACATCAGGTGATAACTTGGTCCATAATACTTGGTCAAAGCCACTTCGACTCCTAGTGGAGAGCGAACTATCAAGCTTGGGTTCAATTGCTTGATTGGTAACTCCATTCGCTTCCCAAAGGAAACAGAAACAAAGGAGTGCGTGGCCCCAGAGTCAAATAATACTCTGGCGGGTAAACCAGCTACATTTACAATTCCTGGAATATATTGCCCCTTAGTTCTACATGCTCATGAAACTGAAAGAATAAACCAAATAGTAAGGGATAAAGTCGTACCAGTTACCACATCAGGTGATGCGGCTGCCTCTTCGGTGGTGTTTGCATAAACTCCGGCTTCTTTGGGGAGCTTGCTTCTTAGGTAGCGTGCAGTTCCTTGCAACTTGTCCCCCCTGTTGACGGTTATAACATTTAATATTTGGGTTGGGTCGGCGATTGTGGCACGGTGGTGCCAGGTTGTTTCTCGCAGTGCTTGTAGCGGTCTGCCCCTGTATGGGCGGAATGGTCTAGTATTACCGCCACCCGAGCTCTCTCGCCAGATCTCTTCACTCCCCCGTTCCGAGCGAAGAAACCTGTCCCTCCGACCGGACTCTATCACCCTCGCAACCTGCACCGCCTCGTTGTAAGTCTTCTTGTCCAGACCCAAAAGGGTGCTCTCGATGCTTCCACGTAGTCCCATGGTGAACCTACGTATCTTTGTCTCCTCTTCCTGCATACTGGCTGGTGCGAAGAAGAACAGCTCTTCGTACCTCTTCTGATATGCATCTACGATCGACTGAGCCTGCTGCAGGTTGAGAAACTCTCTCTCCATTTGATCTCTGAAGCTCTTTGGGAAGTATTTATCGAAGAAAGCCACTTTAAACACTTCCCAGTCAAATAGTGTGTACTTATTCTCCAGATATGCCCGTGTGGAATTCCACCAAGCATTTGCGTCTTCTCTCAGCATGTGAGTGGTAAACAGAACCTTCTCCTCAGTGCAAGTCATCAGTCGAAAGTTCTTTTCCATTTCAGAAACCCACTGTGCTGGCCACAATGGTTTCCCTGTCCTGCCTGTGAACGATGAAGGTTTCAACTTCAAGAATCTATCCACTGACCTGCTCAGATCATGCTGTCCCTGTGTGTCTGCTCCGTACCATGGTGGTGGATACGGATATGCCCCCGGATACGCAGAAGGCGACGGAAACCGATGCGGTGGTGGTACATTCTGTGCTTGGCCCCTCGGCCTTGGGCTACTCTGCACCGGTTGGGTAGTGTTAATTCCTCCTGACTCGGGCGTATTTTTAGCGGGAACAGAACCTACTGGCCTGAGCATCTTTAGTACTTCGCTCAGAAATTCCTTCTGTTGAGCTTGCATCTGATAGACCAAGTTTGTAACAATGGTCTCAGAATTCCTGTGGGGTGGGCCCGGTAATTCTGTCGGTACTTCCGGGACCTGTTCCTCCTCCACTTCAGGGCAGGTCTTTCTAACCTGGTCTTGCTCAGCTTGCTCTTCTTCTAGGCGCATCCTGGCCTGATGACGCTTCCGACCCCTTTGACCATTTCCACCTGCCATCTCAGACTATTTATTTGGATCTGAGAAAAAGACATAACACGTGAGAACATCAATAATAGTAGTGTTAGTCTTGAATAATACAGGGAAAAATAGTCGAGAAGTAACATTTCAATTTACACAATTTTTAGAAATTTTTTTAATTCAATTTTCTGGCTTTTTGGGGCGAACCGGTCGCAACATACCGGTTGCACACCTGTGGAAATATGCTGCGGCCGGTATAGTCGACCGGTCAGAATTAAAATTCTGGCCGAGACATACCGGTCGCATGCCTAAGAGATACCGGTTGACACTCTGTATACAGTGTTGCGACCGGTACAGTCGACCGGTCAGAAAATTTTTCTGACCGAGACATAGCGGTCGCACACCTGGGTTGATACCGGTCGACCGGTATAGGCATAACCGTCGACCGGTATACCCAAAATGGCTTTAAAATCGCGAAAAAGTGAGATTTTTCTCACTTTTCCAATTTCTTTCTTCTCCGGTGGCGATTCTTCTCTGGGTTCCGAGTTGCTACAGTCCGACCGGTG
The DNA here is from genome assembly GCA_028583415.1 of Protea cynaroides. Lineage (NCBI taxonomy): Eukaryota > Viridiplantae > Streptophyta > Magnoliopsida > Proteales > Proteaceae > Protea > Protea cynaroides. The sequence goes on from JAMYWD010002167.1 coordinate 8,035, forward strand.
CCATTTGAAGCCGATTCCTTCCATTCAAGACCTAGCATATCGTCTCCAGGTAGGTCTCTTCCCTCTCTCTCATATTTTTAGGAATTTTCCATATCGTCATTATGTAGAAATTTAGGTTTTTCTTTGTTCGAGATGTTTTAACCGTAGGAATTCTTTTCCTTCGGCTTGGAAAGGGTTTAGGGACCCCCAAGAGCAAAAGCCCTAAACTAATTTGGGGTTCCACCGCATGGTTTTGATAAAAATCGAATTTTTACACTTTTTAACCTAGGTTTTTCAAAAATTTTGAAATTTCTTGATTTTTCTAAATTTCTTGAAATTTCTTGCAATTTCTTGTTATAATTACTTGTGATTGGTTTGTTGAAGAGTGTGGCGGTTACGTAAGTTCTCCTCCCCATGTTTTGGGTGAGTTCGAGGCTTTTTTCCCAAATTACTGTCGTTATGCTGCCGAAATTTTGAAAATTTCTAACTTTTATCTTGTTTTCTTTTGTTTTACAGATTCTAAATGGCTCCTAGAGGCTCCCTCGGGAAACGCACACATGGTTCTAGTTCTCGGGTTCCCTCTCTGCTAGTTCCTCAGCTAGATGAGCTATGGTTTCGCTCCTTGGAATCTCAAGCTTGGTTTTCTTGGTTTGATAATAAGAGTATTGAATCCGGGCGCCGGGTCAACGTGGAACAACTGCACCGGTTCAATGTAGAGACGGCTTTTGGCACTCTAGGTTGGTTGTCGGTTATTTCCTACACAGAGACCACACGCCCTAATCTGGTCAAGCATTTTTATGCAAATTTGGAACTCGAAGGGGATGTCGAAGACCCGAACCATTGTAGGGATCTACGTATCACCAGCTACGTCTGGGGTGTACATAGTTCCTTCAACACCCACCAGTTGGCTAATCTGCTTGGGGTTCCCAATGATGGAGATTTGGTGTACTGCGCCCCCAAGGCGAAAGGTTACTTGACTGATGATTTGCGCCGGGAGATAGCGCATCAGATCCTCAACCCTGGGGCTCCTATGAAGGCAGCTAGCTTGAGACCTATACCCCGGGTCTACAGTCGCATTATCCAGCACGATATAGTGCCACAGAGCGGCCACTACAGTGAGTTGTCCCAGCTCACCCAGTACATCACCTATTGCGTCTACACAGGGGAGCGGATCTCACTTCCTTACCTCATCATCCGGACTATGCATCGAGCGGCTGTGGCCGATCGGGCCAGCAACCTTCCCTATGGCCGTCTCGTCACTTTCCTTCTTCGCCGTCTGGGCGTGAGTTTCAGAGGAGAGGTAGCCGTCGAGGACACCATGACCTCCGACATCGACTGGGATGCGATACAGAGGATGCAGATGGTCGATCTGCCGGTCAGTGACGACGAGTTGGAGGCTCGTCCTCGTCCACTTGGGAGAGTAGCAGCAGCAGCAGCAGCAGCCGCGACCAATGCGGCCTATGCGGCAGAGGTGAGTGATGACGACGATGATGATGTGGCTGGGGGAGCACCAGTGCCTGCCCCATAGCCTGCACCTGCACCACCACCATCTGTCTCTACAGCTGGACCCTCTTAGCCTTCTCCCGACTCGGTGTTGAGTATGTTCACTGAGATCAGGGACACCCAGAGGGTCATCCTGGAGTCTCAGCGAGAGATGGGTCAGGAGTTGGGACGCCTGGCTCATAGTCTACGGGTGACTCAGGACCAGGTGCATTGGCTTAGGGTCGCATACGAGCGGGACTATGATATAGCGGACCCCATTCCTCCCAGGCCTCCTACCCCATGATTTCCCATTTACTTTTCCTTTTCATATGACGGTTTATATAACAGGGTAACTTTCCGGTTTGTGGACTGTATCTTGTAGCACTATTATATCTGATACACTTTTCTATTTAATGAAAGTTTCATGGTTTTTCCTAACTAGTGTATGTGCACATATTACGTTTCATATTTAGAATAGTACATTATTCTCTTTCTTAGTCCGTCTCAGGTATCAAACAATGCTTAGGGTGTGTTTGTATTAAGATTTTTAAACTTCCTAACTCAGTTCAACGACCCAGTCAAGTGCATCATGGTCTGTTGGAACAGAGCCCGAGGGCTCTGATACCAAGTTGTCACATCCCAATTCTGATCCAACCAGAATGGTGTGAGTGAACCGTCATTGAACCAACGGTTCACGCCAGGATCTCGAATAGGCCGTGTCCACCAATAAAAACCAATTACACATAACCACAATCAGAATATAAATATATAGCGGAAGACTTTAAATAGAATGAACTGAGTATCTATTGATAATAAAATATCCCATTATTCAAAATCAAACACATAAAATAATAATCTTTTACATTCCTTTAATCCAATAAAAAATAACTGAAATAAATAAATAAAACAAATCAGAGGTACACACAGAAAGGGCACTCGCATGAAGCATCATGCTCGTCCTCCCCTGCTTGTACATCCAGAGCAGCCACACCACCGTACGTCGGAGCGTTCACATAGTCGTCCACGGTGTAACCTGCATCAACATCTAAAAACATGTATATATACAAGGGGTGAGCACACAACACAGCTCAGTAAGACAATCAGACAGTTTCACAATATTATGCATGAGTAACAATCATTTTATGCTGTGGTCTGGTTTTAAGTTTGTAATGTGCTATAAAAAGGTTTGGTGGCCCCCGCACCTCTATACACGAGTGTGTGGCATCACACAGTAATCACACTACCACCAACCCACATGCACCCATCATGGAATAGAGATAGAGCTAAGGTATACCCGCACCTCCCCTGATACTCTACCCATACCAGTAACTAAGCCCCTACTGGCCAGGGCTCGCAAACTGGGCTCGCAACTAACCAATCCTATATGTCAACAATGTTTGCTCTATCCCAGCACAGCCGTCTACGGCATAGAGATAGAGCTAGAGCGTGCAGGCCGGGTCGGAGAGCACCATACCTCACCTCCCCCTGATACCCTATCCGCAACTAACCCACTAGGATAGAAACAATACGCAGGTAGACCCTATCCCAACATAACTCCCTACGGCATAGAGATAGAGCTAAAACATCGTGGACAAGACAGCGTCGACTCGGAATCCTCAGTACCACATAACAATGGCCGGGACAACATCAATATCGAAGACCACCGTACCACGACCTTCCCCTGATACCCCACCCGTACCAAGCATGTTAAGATAGAATACTACAAAAGGTGCCAGTGTAAAGAGCGATCCCAGGCCCATGCCCCACTCCACACACCAACGAAAACAATCACATCCTATCAATGCATGAACAGTAATAATAACTGAAAGTAAAGGATGGCATTTGAATATGCACAAACACCACATCATAGATATTCAATGATTAACAACGATTTACTGTCCATTAATTATTAGGTTTAGGTCAGATTCCCTTACCTGACGCTCGTTCGTTAACTTGCTCCACGTCGCAAGGTCCAAACGATGAGTCACAAAGTCCTACATAATATTAGGGTTTCATTAGAATATATTGTTTAGGGTTTCACGTTGGTCGGAAACCAACAGAGATCACAAACTACCTTCACAGAGCTGACCGGTGGCATGTACCGATCGCAGCTCTGTGGAAAAGACTGGTGACCGGCATGGTCAGCCGGTCCCCCACAGATAACCTCCCGAGAGGTAGCGGTCGCAACATACCGGTCGCATTATGTGCAACCGGTATAGTCGACCGGTATATCTCCGGAAGACCATACATGGGTTCTTCGACTGCCGTCGATCATCCTCCATGGATTTTCAGGGTTTCTCCTATCCATTCTAAGTCTAGGCTTTGAGTTAGAGTTATCCCCAACTCATTCAAGTCTTGTTTCGATGAATATCATCTCGAAACTCGAATCTAGGGTTTGACGGCAACTTAGGGTTTATTGGCTAATTTAGGGTTTTAGATCAATACCTACTTTGCATGGTATTGATACACCCACACAACTATCATAGGGTAAGAAGAGAGATTCAAACACTTACCGTTGACAGGCGTAACGAGAGGTTCGTCAAACGGTAATGGCGGCTCCTTCTCCTTTCCCACCTCTTTCTCTTCTCTAGGGTTTGCGAGAGACAATGGAAAGGATTTGAGGGGGTTTAAGGGTGTATTTATAGGCTAGAAATAGGGTTTAGTAACCCTACTAGGATTAGGAAACTTCTAGGATTAGAAATCAGGTAAGCGGGACCCGTAGAGACCAATTTCCAAATTCCCGCACATAGCTGTGCAGGCCATACCGGTCGACCGGTACTAGGAACGGTACCATCAACCGGTATACCTAAAATCAGGTATAATTGGTCGACTTTGGTCCGATTTTGTACCTGTTTGTTATCCGCTTGCCCCGTCTGGCTCGGTGATGATCGAAAGACCTGTCACGACACAAAACCAAGGTTAGACCGGGTTCACAGAGTGCGGGTCTTACATACTTCTT
>JAMYWD010002168.1:0-12450 GCA_028583415.1 Protea cynaroides
ATATGTTACGAACCGCACGTCAGTGTTTTAGTAACTCCACCTTATGACAGTATTTTAAAAAAGTCATTAAAAGTCCAAAACAAATAACTTTTACGTGATGTTTATTAACTGAACGTCACTGTATATATATACAATATCATAATAAAGGTCACTATTTTAGTGACAGAAACAAACGCCAAAAATGTAATTGTGGGAATATGCCCTGTAATATTTACATGATGGGATTTTTATAGTGGGATGCGTATATGGACTTAGGCATGGATTATTTTCCCCATAAATGCTGTAATAGTCCATAATATATAGTGTACAATATGAACCCATGGGCCTAGTGTACAATCTTGTCGATGGGATTCCATGGTTTGAGTTACAATGCTTCCATTCAGCGGACTAGTTCCTCAAGGCATGGGACTGACACCGACAGTTTTTATAGATTGCTGCAATCTTGTTGGTGAGATTCCATGGCTTGAGATATGATGCTTCCATTCAGCGGCCTAGTTCCTCGAGGTATGGGACCGCCACCAATAGTGTTTAAAGATTACCCTTGAGGAGACCATAGAGCGAAAGTCGTGTTCTTACCATCTTAGGTGAGTTTTTGTTTGGACGGTAAGCTCGATTGAGTGAGGGTGATGTTGATGAGCTTCTCGAGATCAAGAGTCCTTGTCTTGCCATCTCAGGTGACTGGATTTATGAGGAAGGTTGTTTTCAGGCATCTCGCTTTGCTCAGAAAGAGTCCAAAGCGTATTGCACAATCTTGCCATTACAGGTGTGACCCCGATGACGTAGATCTTTCATCCAGTTCTTTTGAGATTTTCCTATATTTTGGAAAATGAGACTAGAAGAAATCTGATCAATTGCCCAGTTGGTCAGGTTTAATGTTGTTATTAGTGGCATTCTTGTGTTTTATATGCTTGATTATGCGTATTGATTGGGTAAATTACTGTTATGTGTTTACCAGCTTTGGCTTCCCATCTTGCTTTTACCAAGACATTCAGTAGCATAAATTATGAAGAGTGGCTTGAGTCCCTTATTGTGATGTTTTGTTGGAAAAAGTCAAAGTCAAAGAAAAATGGTTTTTCCAAAATAAGTTTAAAAAGATGTCAAAATTCAGAAATTTTCATTTTCGCTCCAAAATTTGGTTTTTGGTTTGGGCGGGAATTTTGATTTTTCGGTTTTGAGTTGGCATTACCAATGTAGGACTTTTTTAGTCCCACATTGCTTATGGTTTGTGGGGAAGAGACCTTTATTTGTAGAGAGTGTCGCTTATCTTTTGAGCCCCTAAATGGAAGCGGCTCTAGGTTGACACACACACGCGCGCGCGCGCCGGACCGGACCGGACTTGCGACCTGCGACCACGCAGGGCGCGGGTGCGGGTGTGGGCGCGGGCCACGGGCCACGGGCTTTTGTCGGATTCGGACACACCCCTACCCGGATACCCTTTTGGAAAGGGTTCAAGTGTAGAGATGTATCTCTACACGTTAAGGGGTACCATTTGGACCGTAGATCTCAGGATTTGAGATCTAGGTTAATCTGGAGGGTCACACCCCATCCAGTGGACACGTCCAAGAGGCCTTTGGGCCCTATAAATAGAGCCCGACCCCATGCATATTATTCATTCCATTTTGAGTACGAGCTCTCTCTCTCTCTCTCTCTCCCCTCCAACTCTCTCTCTTCTTTTCTATTTGATCGAAGAGTCAGATTTCGGTGTTTTCTTTCCTAAGAGTTGATCTTAGCCGTCGGATCCGCATATATCTATCAGTGTGTGCACACTGGCTAGGTATCCTTCCAAAATGGGTTGTTTCATCTTGGAGGCAGATTTGCAGGAATCATTTTGCACCGATAGAGGGCAAATACTGTCTTAAGAAGAGTGTACCAACACGACTCAACCCATTCTCTTTGTTTCAGATTATTTCAAATAAAGTACGCATAGTGATCATATGTATGTTTTATTTTTGACTATATGATATTCATACATAGGTACATACATAGTTGATAAATAGATACCTTTCATTACTACATGCTTTTCCTGTTACATATAATTTCAGCCCATATAACATATATATATATATATATATATATATATATATATATATATATAACTGAAACTCTTGTTTAGCAGTACTTAGAAACAACAATCTTAAGACAGTATTTTGTTATATATTGTAGTTGTCATGGCTGAATCTAGTGTTACCACTGAAGTTGGGCCAGCTATAGGGAAACTGCGCATCATGTCTGAATTTGATAGCATCGAGCCATTTAATGGTTCGAATTTTAAGCGCTGGAGACAGATGATGCATTTTGCCTTGTCCCAATTGGGTGCTATCTTCGCCCTTACTGAGAAGATGCCCGAGGAATCTGATGACCCGAAAATCAGGTCTAAGAGGGTTGCATGGATCAGTGCTGATTTCCAGTGCAAGAACAGGATCCTGAATGCTATGACCAATGATCTGTCCAATGTGTACTCCTCCTATGACTATGCATATACCATATGGGAAGCTCTTGACAAGAAATATTCTCTGGAGGATGCTGGGTGTAAAAAATATGTTACGGCAAACTTCTTAAATTTCAAAATGAAAGAAGATTTGAGTGTATTTATGCAAATGGACATGTTCCAAGTTTTGGTAGCAAGCCTTGTTAAAGAAGGAATGTCTCTACCAGAACAGTTTATATCTCGGCAAAGATTGATTGAGAAACTGCCTAACTCTGGAGTGACTTCAAATCACATATGAAGCACAAATCTAAAGGATCGGACTCTTGAGCATTACATAATGCGTATCAAGATTGAAGAGAAGAACCGTGAGACTGACAAGATGGAAAAAACCAAGGAATTCAAGACCAAGGCTAATCTTGTAGAAGGCGGAAAATCTGAAAAAAGAGACAAGTCAAAGAAGTTTCTTCAGGTGAAGAAAGAAGGAAAGTTCAAGAAGACCAAGGGAGGATGCTTCTTCTGTGGGAAACCGGGTCATTTCTAGAAGGACTGTCGGGCCCTCAAGAAGAAACAGGGAAATGACAAGGCTAAGGTCCATCTCACTGAAAATGACCTGTTTACAGCTGTAGTCACTGAGGTGAATTTGGTTGAAAAACCAAAGGAGTGGATTATTGACACTGGGGCTTCCAAACATATATGCTCTGACCGATCTGCTTTTATTAAATATTCTCCGGTCAAAGGAAGTGATTTCGTGTATATGGGGAATTCTCAAACTTCACCAGTGATGGGCAAAGGTCAAGTAGCTTTAAAGCTAACTTCTGGAAAGACTCTTGTTTTGAATGAAGTGCTGCATGTCCCAGACATTCGTAGGAATCTGGTTTCTGGCTTCCGTCTAAACAAAGCTGGAATGAAGCTCAGCTTTGAAGCTGATAAGGTCATTATACTTCAGGGGGACAAATATGTAGGGAAGGGATATGCTAGTAATGGCCTCTTTGTAATAAGTGTTGAAAATATCATGAATGAAATTCCTGCTTCTTCTTACTTGATTGAGTCATTTGATATTTGGCATGGTAGACTAGGACATCGTAGTATACCTTATATTAAAAGACTATATTACTTAGGATTTTTTCAAAAACCATCTGAACCCTCCCAACATAAATGCCCTGTGTGCATAGAAGCAAAAATAACTAAGAAACCTCATAAGTCTGTAGAAAGACAAACCAATCTTTTAGAATTAATTCATAGTGACTTGGCTGATTTTAAATCCCTTGAATCAAGAGGAGGTAATAAGTATTATTAAATAATGGTTTTATTATTAATAATTCTGATAGGTGTGTATATAGTAAATTTAATAATGGCAAGGGTGTGATTTTTGTTCTTTATGTTGATGATATGTTTATAATGGGAACTGATTTAAATGTTGTAAATTTAACAAAGAAAATTCTTATGTCTAAATTTGATACAAAAGACATGGGAGAAGTTGATGTCATCCTAGGCATCAAAGTTATTATAAAAACCAATGAGATAATACTATCTCAAGCTCATTATGTGGAAAGCCTACTAAAGAAATATAGATATTATGAGTGCTCCCCTATAAAGATACCTTTAGAAGTAAGGAGTCATCTCATAAAACACCAAGGTGAACCAGTCTCCCAAAAAGGGTATTCCCAAATTATAGGTTCAGTTTCATACTTAATGAACTCAACAAGACCGGACATAGCTTTAGCAGTGGGAAAATTGAGTCAACATACTCATAACCCTGGAAAGGAGCATTGGGAAGCTCTAATAAGGTTACTAAGGTACTTGAAGGGAACAATAAACTATGGCTTACACTATAATGGAAATCCTTCTGTTATAGAAGGATATTGTGATGCTAACTGGATTTCTGATACAGAAGAATCCTTAGCCACAAGTGGTTACATATATACTCTTGGTGGAGGAACGATTTCATGGAAATCTGTCAAACAAACCTGTGGTACAGGCTCCACTATGGAGGCAGAATTTATAGCCTTAGAGAAGGCTGGGGCAGAAGCCGAATGGCTCAAAAATCTGGTGGTAGAAATTCCGTTATGGCCTAAACCTATGCCCCCAATATCACTACATTGTGATAGTCAGGCAGCTATTGTTAAAGCGAAAAGCAAGATATATTGTCACACCCCAATTCTGATCTAACCAGAATGGTGTGAGTGAACCGTCATTGAACCAACGGTTCACACCAGGATCTCGAATAGGCCGTGTCCACCCATACAAACCATTACACATAACCACAATCAGAATATAAATATACAGCGGAAGACTTAAAATAGAATGAACTGAGTATCTATTGATAATTTAAATAAATATCCCATTATTCAAATTCAAACACCTAAAATAATAATCTTTTACATCTCTTAATACCAAGCAAATATAACTGAAACAATTAAATAAAATCCATCACAAGTACACGTGAAAGGGCACTCGCATGAAGCATCATGCTCGTCCCTCTCCCGCTTGTACATCCACAAGAGCCACACTCCCATACGTCGGAGCGTTCACGTAGTCATCCACAGTGTAACCTGCATCAATATCTAAAAACAATGTACGTACAAAGGGTGAGCACACAACACAGCTCAGTAAGGCAATCAGACAGTTTCACAATATTATGCATGAGTAACAATCATTTTTATGCTATGGTTTGGTTTTAAGTTTGTAATGTGCTATAGAAAGGTTTGGTGGCCCCCGCACCTTTATACACGAGTGTGTGGCATCGCACAGTAGATCACACTACCACCAACCCACATGCACCCATCATGGAATAGAGATAGAGCTAAGGTATATCCGCACCTCCCCTGATACTCTACCCATACCAGTACCTAAGCCCCCATCGGCCGGGGCTCACAAACTGGGCTCGCAATTAACCAATCCTATATGTCAACAATGTATGCTCTATCCCAGCACAGCCGTCTACGGCATAGAGATAGAGCTAGAGCGTGCACGTCGGGTCGGAGACCACAATACCTCACCTCCCCCTGATACCCTATTCGCAACTAACCCACTAGGATAGAAACAATACGCAGGTAGACCCTATCCCAACATAACTCCCTACGACATAGAGATAGAGCTAAAGCATCGTGGACAAGCCAACGTCGACTCGGAATCCACAGTACCACATAACAATGGCCGGGACAACATCAATATCGGAGACCACCGTACCATGACCTTCCCCTGATACCCCACCCGTACCAAGCATGTTAAGACAGAATACTACAAAAAGGTGCTAGTGTGAGGAGCGATCCCAGGCCCATGCCCCACTCTACACACCAACGAAAACAATCACATGCCTAACAATCACATCCTATCAATGCATGAACAGTAATAATAACTGAAAGTAAAGGATGGCATGTGAATATGTACAAACATCACATCATAGATATTCAATGATTAACAACGATTTACTGTCCATTAATTATTAGGTTTAGGTCAGATTCCCTTACCTGACGCTCGTTCGTTAACTTGCTCCACGTCGCAAGGTCCAAACGATAAGTCACAAAGTCCTACATAATATTAGGGTTTCATTAGAATATATTGTTTAGGGTTTCATGTTGGTCGGAAACCAACAGAGATCACAAACTACCCTCACAGAGCTGACCGGTGGCACATACCGGTCGCAGCTCTGTGGGAAAGACTGGCGACCGGTATGGTCAGACGGTCCCCACAGATAACCTCCCGAGAGGTAGCGGTCGCAACATACCGGTCGCACTATGTGCAACCGGTATAGTCGACCGGTATGTCTCCGGAAGACCATACATGGGTTTTTCGACTGCCGACGATCACCCTCGATGGATTTTCAGGGTTTCTCCTATCCATTCTAAGTCTAGGCTTTGAGTTAGAGTTATCCCCAACTCATTCAAGTCTCGTTTCAATGAATATCATCTCGAAACTCGAATCTAGGGTTTGACGGAAACTTAGGGTTTATTGGCCAAATTAGGGTTTTAGATCAATACCTACTTTGCATGGTATTGATCCACCCATACAACTAACACAGGGTAAGAAGATGGATTCAGACACTTACCGTTGACTGGCGTAATGAGAGTGTCGTCGAACGGTAGTGGCGGCACCTCCTTCTTCTTCCTAGCTCCTTCTCCTTTCCAAGCTCTTTCTCTTCTCTAGGGTTTGTGAGAGACAATGGAAAGGATTTGAGGAGGTTTAAGGGTGTATTTATAGGCTAGAAATAGGGTTTAGTAACCCTACTAGGATTAGGAAACTTCTAGGATTCGAAATCAGGAAAGCGGGACCCGCAGAGACCAATTTCCAAATTCCCGCACATAGCTGTGCAGGTCATACAGGTCGACCGGTACCATCAACCGGTACCATCAACCGGTATACCTAAAATCAGGTATAATTGGTCGACTTCGGTCCGATTTTGTACCTGTTTGTTATCCGCTTGCCCCGTCTGGCTCGGTGATGATCGGAAGACCTGTCATGACACAAAACTAAGGTTTAGACCGGGTTTTCAGAGTGCGGGTCTTACATATATATCGGAAAAAGAAGGCATATACGCCTGAGACACAACCTTGTGAGGCAATACATAAGTGAAGGAACGATAGCTATCGACTTTGTAAGATCAGAAAAGAATCTGGCCGATATATTTACAAAGCCTCAAACCACCAAGGTCATAATTGACACATCTAAAGGAATGAGCTTAAAGCTCGTGTCATAAGTCATGTGATGGAAACCCAACCTATGTGATAGGAGATCCCTAGAATTAGGTTCAACGGGTAAGAACGAAGTCACGCAGATGACTTGCTTAGTACTATCAAAATTTGCTCATTCTGGTTAGATGGTAAGATAGTACTCACCACAATGAACAGATGATGAATCTTAAGGATTGTTAATTAAGCCAAGCTATCCCAGAGGAATGTGGGTGTGTGTTAACTGTGGTGCACACTATGGGCTGACCTTATTGAATGTAGGAAGTGGGGCCGCTTCTAATGAGAATTTTAAGGGCGAATTCTCATAAACATTCATGAACCAGGATAGGGACAAGGCCGGTTTCAAATATGTCCATCTTTAAGGGATTTTTTCGAGGGTCGGACTGTAAGAGGTGGTTGGTAGGTCAGTCGGCTACACAAATGAGGAAAGGTTCAAGAAGCAAGCTTCACCTGTACTCTGTAGCGTGGCTTATCAGACCTAGTGTAGATTCAAGTCGACAGACATCTGCAACGACGTCGCTTACAGTTCTCATAAGATCAACTTCTTATTTCTGGTTTTACTCTATCTTTTCAAACTTGTGGGGGAATTGTTGGAAAAAGTCAAAGTCAAAGAAAAATGGTTTTTCCAAAATAAGTTTAAAAAGATGTCAAAATTCAAAAATTTTCATTTTGGCTCCAAAATTTGGTTTTCGGTTTGGGCGGGAATTTTGATTTTTCGATTTTGAGTTGGCATTACCAATGTAGGACTTTTTTAGTCCCACATTGCTTATGGTTTGTGGGGAAGAGACCTTTATTTGTAGAGAGTGTCGCTTATCTTTTGAGCCCCTAAATGGAAGCGGATCTAGGTTGACACACACACACGCACGCTGGACCGGACCGGACCGCGACCTGCGACCGTGACGCAGGGCGCGGGCCACGGACCACGGGCCACGGGCCACGGGCTATGGGCTATGGGCTTTTGTCGGATTCGGACACACCCCTACCCGGATACCCTTTTGGAAAGGGTTCAAGTGTAGAGATGTATCTCTACACGTTAAGGGGTACCATCTGGACCGTAGATCTCAGGATTTGAGATCTAGGTTAATCTGGACAGTCCATCTGGAGGGTCACACCCCATCCAGTGGACACGTCCAAGAGGCCTTTGGGCCCTATAAATAGAGCCCGACCCCATGCATATTATTCATTCCATTTTGAGTATGAGCTCTCTCTCTCTCTCTCCCCTCCAACTCTCTCTCTTCTTTTCTGTTTGATCGAAGAGTCAGATTTCGGTGTTTTCTTTCCTAAGAGTTGATCTTAGTCGTCGGATCCGCATATATCTATCAGTGTGTGCACACTGGGTAGGTATCCTTCCAAAAGGGGTTGTTTCATCTTGGAGGCAGATTTGCAGGAATCCTTTTGCACCGATAGAGGGCAAATACTGTCTTAAGGAGAGTGTACCAACACGACTCAACCCATTCTCTTTGTTTCGGATTATTTCAAATAAGGTACGCATAGTGATCATATGTATGTTTTATTTTTAACTATATGATATTCATACATAGGTACATACATAGTTGATAAATAGATATCTTTCATTACTACATGCTTTTCCTGTTACATATAATTTCAGTATATATATATATATATATATATATATATATATATATATATATATATATATATATAACTGAAACTCTTGTTTAGCAGTACTTAGAAACAACATGTTTGCTATTATACTATATATTTCCTTGAGGTTTAATGAGCTTCCTACTCCTACGACTTCTAGTGACACTGAAGCCAAGACCTTTTCAAGGATTGGGAGGAATCCAACATATTATGTTTGACGATCATAAAGCATAGCATTGATAGAACTATCAGAGATAGTATCATTGATTAGAACACTACAAAACTTTATCTAGTAGTAGTAGGGAAGAAATTTCAGAAACTAGATAAAGCAGAAAGATATACTTTTCTGGAATTGTTCATTACAACTAAGTATGATGGGGTAGAGGGAGTTCGCAGCCATATTTTGCAAAGTAGCAATGGAAACAGGGGCCAAACTCCAAAGTGAAGTGGAGGAAGAACATAGTCCCCATTTTGAGATTTGTTCTTAATTTTTGACTTTGTATAGGTTCTTGTCAAATGTTCCATGAGTTTTTGCTTCTTATTATGTTGTTTTTTTTTTCCGGTGGAGAGAATGAAGAAGCATCAAAGAAAACTTTTTCTAATTTGCGATTGTCTGAAGTTTTTTTCCCAAACCCATTGAATCCCTATCAGAAACCAAGCTATTCTTTTCAACCCTATCATAATTTTAGTATCAGTTTATATCTATGATTCATATCATTTCTCCAAATTCTATGCCTCAACTATAGAAGTGGAAGTAGAGTTCGATCACAACATTTTCTCCCTTCCACGCCATTTTTTTGGTACTTGACTCTCTCGAGAGTTGTTATGATCAATGATTAGAGTTCAGAAAGTTGTTATGATCAATGATCACAGTTCCAGTTGGTGGAGTGGAGTTCATGTTTGGTGGATAGTGAATTCAGTAGTTAGTAATTTATTTACTTATGGAATTGGTGAGTAACTGATTGATTGCCTTTTGCAGATTTCCAAGTGGAATGAAGAAGAAGAAGAAGAAGAAGAAGAAGAAGAAGAAGAAGAAGAAGAAGAAGAAGAAGAATGACAGCAGCAACAACCGCCACAGCCATAAGAGGAGAAGAAGAAGGAGGAGGGCGGCAACACCTACCGCCTCCATCCAAGACGAGTTGGATTGTCCCAGAGTCCAAGGGTCACCTGAAATCGGACCTGGAGCAGCTGTCCATGTCCATTCCTGAGCTCGAGAAACTTGCCTCTCAAAACTCTGCTTTGGTGAAGAAAGTCCCCTGGTGCGGCAAAGGAGTCCTTCATTTGAGCTTCACCTACTTTTTTCCCTTTCTTTCAATTTGCAAACATACCCTCTTCCCCAGTGATGGTTTTGTAGTTCCCTTTGTGTGATGACAAAATTGTTATTTTGATGTCAACTTATTGGGGAGGGTAATTGAGTAATTTTGCATTTTTTGTTTGTCAACTTAACAGCAGGGTGTACAGGTGATATTATTAACAAAGTTTTTTTGAGGGGGGGGGGTGACATAAAAGGAAAGTACAGGGGGTGGGTGAAAATTTCCCATCCTTTTATAACAAAACCGCTGCCAACTTTCTGAAATTGCAGAAAAGGACAAATTTATATAATAATCAATGGGTCAAACCCTTGTCAAACAAAAGGTCACTTGAGAGCACTTAAAAATTGGATTTTTGATGGATGCATCGTTATAAAATTGACCATATCTATCTCATATGGCATTGAAATGAAATGATTAAAAAACCGTGGCAAAAGTAACTCGATTCTCTATATGTTTTTCATGTTCAGTAAACTTCATGAAACTACTGTGAGACCCACCAAAATTGGACTTAAAGTCAAAAGTTCGAAAGGAAATTCAGACTTTGACTGCGAATTGCCACCACATGTTCCGTGAGGCTTCCACACATAAAAAAAACACCTTAGAACATCACTGAACTCATGCAGGGGTTGAACATTTATAGTATTTCTTCAAAATTCGTTCAACTCACCTCCAGACCCGGTCAACTCGGTCAAAACACGGTGTAAACACCAACAACACTGTAAGATTGCCAACAATGACAATTAACCCAATGCTTAAGTGTTCCAACATGGTCATAGACACCTTATGGAAATTCTTTTAACTATGCTTTCTCACCTTATGGAAATTCTTTAACTATACTATTATTTTATGATTGTTAGGTAAAATGAACCACAATAAATATGAAATACTAACCTCCTAGATCTATGAGCTTGATAATCCATCACACCACAATTAAAATGTCCATTGAATTTGAGCATCAACTGAGCTATATATCATGTTACATAGTTGACTAAAGGGTTAAAAAACAAAGAGTTCTAAGCAAAGACTAATCTTCAATCACGTTATAAGTTGAAAATTACTTTGTTGCATTATTAAAAGAATAAGTTGACTAGGCTCTCTTTAGTATAGTTTATAATTATGTTTATGAACTATTTAAGATAATTCATTTATAAAATTAAATCATGAGTCGTAATTAATAACCATTTGATATCACTAGAAATAAAAAAGTAATGATAGATTATGACAATAATGATAAACATTATCCAATCTATTTGTATATTTTATATTATATCAATATATTTTAAATATAAATAAATATCATAAAATCATACCAACAATTACTTATGCCATAATATATTATATAATTAATTCTATAATACATACCAAAGAGAACCTCAGAAACGATTAGATTACATGAATTAATTAGTTCATAATGAGTTAAAAGAAGATACAACCATCGATCCCATCTACAACTTTAAAGTGAAACAGGACATAACTCATGATTCATGCCCTTGTAGTAAACAACCTGAACTTAAAGAAATGATAGAATTGCTTAGAAAGCAGAAACGCTTTCTCTTTCAAATTAACAAACAAATAGTGGATGGGGGATTGCTAATTTACGAAAAGTAAAGAATTATCTAGTAAGCACATATTTTTGGGTTTTCTACTTGACACTGACTTGTGACTTGTGTCAATGGCCTATTGACATCGTGGGATGTCATTAGGCCATCATGAAAACCTCAAAGTACAAGAAAGAGGGCATTTAGATATTTAAGACGAGAGGGATGAGGTCACTTCTGTGCGATCTGGCAGACACCGATCATTGGTGTAAACATTAGATCGATGTCAATAAGAATATCTTAATATTTCCTATCACATTGTAGGTTAGATTAGATGCAGTTGAAATTTTGTGGAGAGAGAGTAAAGAATTATCTAGTGAATGAAAGGCACTTTGTTTGAATCCCTTGATGTTACATCTTTAAATTTGGTTCATTTTCTTGATTTGTATTTATTTGCTTGGGTCTTGATAATGTGATTCAAGCAGTTAAATTTACTAAGTTGTAGTAATTAATGGGGTCCTACAAAGTTGTGAAATTATTATATATAATATGATATTCTAACAGCATAATTTGGAGGCCTTATCATAGGTCTGTCCATTGCAGAGGAAGGAGTTCAAAGACTAGATAGAGATTGATACGTTTGTGGGAGTCAGTGGTTTTGTGAACTGTACGATCACTTGGAAATTTCGACAATCGTGGCTCTCCTACATGGTGTTGGGTTTGTTGTCTTGTATTCTATGGGGTCCACGTAGTTATAAGGGTAGTACTTGTATTAGAGTATGGGTCTATTACATGTACAGGATAAACTTGTAATTGTGGGCGATTAGGGTTTTTAGGTTTGCCTATATATAGTCTTTGTGTGGAAAAACCTAGGTAAG
>JAMYWD010002169.1:0-12418 GCA_028583415.1 Protea cynaroides
AGAGAGAGAGAGAGAGAGAGAGAGAGAGAGAGAGAGAGAGAGAGAGAGAGAAGTAGAGAGAGGGAGAGAGGAAGAGAAGAAGGAAGAGAGACAGAGAGACAGAGAGCGAAAGAAAGAGAGAAAGAGATAGAGAAGTCGAGAAAGTGAGAGAGAGAGAAGTAGAGAGAGAGAGAGAGAAAGAGAGAGATATAGAAAGAGAAAGATAGATTTAAAAGAGAGAGAGAAGTAGAGTGATAGAGAGGGAAGTAGAGAGAGAAGAGAGAGAGTGGGAAGTGAAAAGAGAGACAAAAGTAGAAAGAGAGAAGATAGAGAGAGAAAGAGAGAGAAAGAGAAAAGGTGAAAAAGAGAGATAGAGAGAGAGAGAGTATGAGAGAGAGAATTATAAAGATTAGAGAGGGAGAGAGAGAAAGAGAGTGTATGAGAGAGAGGGAGAGAATTAAAAAGAATAGAGGGAGAGAAAGAGACGAGAGAGAAAAGTAGGGAGGGAAAAGTAGAAAGAGAGAAGAGTGAGAGAGAGAGAGAGAGTGAGTGTGAGTGAGGGAGAGAGAGAGTGAGATAGAAAGCAGGAGAGAGTGAGAAGTTGAAAGGGAGGGAGAGAGAGAGAGAGAGAAAAGAAAGAGAGAGAGAAAGAGAGAGAAGAAGAAAGAGAAGAGAGAGTGAGAGCGGGCAGAGAAAGGTTGAGAGAGAGAAGCAGATAGGGAGAGAAAGAGACATGAGGGAGAGAGAGAGGAGAGAAAGAGAGAGAGAGAAGTATTGAGAAAGAAAAGTAGAAGGAGAGAGAACAGAGAAGTATAGATAGAGAAGTAGAAAGAAAGAAAGAGAGAGAGAGAGAGAGATAGAGGAAGAGAGAAAGAAAAGTAGAAAGAGAGAAAGAAACAGAGAGAGAGAGAAGTAGGAAGAGGAAGAGATGGAGAAGTAAAACGAGGGAGAAGTTGAGAGAGAAAGAAAGAGAGACCGAGAGAGACAGAGAGGAAAAAGGGAGCGAGAGAGGGAGGGAAAGAGAGAGAGAGAGAGGGAGCGAGAGAGAGAGAAATGAAAGAGAAAGAGAGAGAGAGATGTAGTAAGAGAGAAAGTGAAAGAGAGAAAGAGAGAGAGAGAAAAGTCGAAGGAGAGAGAGGGAGAGAGAGAAAGTGGGACAGAAGTAGTAGGGGAGAAAGAGAGAGAGGAAGAGAGATAGAGAGAGAGAGAGAGGTAGAAGGAGAGAGAGAATGAAAGAGAGAGAGAAAGAAGTAGAGAGAAAGGGAGAGAGATGTAGAGAGAGAAAGAGAGAGAGGGATTGATAGAGAGAGAGGGAGAAAGAGAGAGAACTAAGAGGAGAGAGAGGTAGAGAGAGAGGGGTAGAAAGTGAGGGAAGGGATGGGTAGAAAGGGAGGGAGAGGAGTGAGAGGGAGGGAGAGAGAGAAGTACAAAGAGAGAGAGAGAGAAAGAGAGAGAATTAGGAGGAGAAATAGAGAGTGAGAGAGAGAGAGAATGTGAGTGCGGAGTTGTAAGAAAGGGAGAGAATGAGAGAGAGAGGAAGAAAGAGAGAGAAGTAGAAAGTGAGAAAGAAAGAGAGAGAGAGAGATGGAGAAGTAAAACGAGAGAGAAGTAGAGAGAGAGAGAGAAGGAGATTAGAAAGAGTGAGTGAGAGAGAGGGAAAAAGAGAGAGAGAAAAGGAGAACGAGAGAGAGAGAATGTGAGGGCAGAGTTGTAAGAAAGGGAGAGAAAGAGGGAGAGAGAGAAGAAGAGAGAGAGAAAAGTAGAAAGAGAGAAAGAAAGAGAGAGAGAGAAGTAGGAAAAGAGAGAGATGGAGAAGTAAAACGAGGGAGATGTAGAGAGAGAGAGAGATTAGAAAGAGAGAGTGAGAGAGAGAAAGAGAATGAGAGAGAGGGAGAGGGAGCGAGAGAGACAAAATGTAAGAGAGAGAGAAGTAGAGAGAAAGAGAGAAAGTAGAAAAAGATGGAGTAAGAGAGAAAGAGTGAACTTGAGAGAGGGAGAGAGAGAGAGAGAAAGAGAAGTAGAGAGAGAAAAATATAGAGAGAAGTAGAGAAGGAGTAGAGAGAAGTAGAGAGAGAAAAAATTAGAGTGAGAGGGAGAGAAGTAAGAAGAGAGGGAGTATGAGAGAGAAGTAGAAAGAGAGAGAGAGAGAAAGAGAGAGAGAGAGGTTGAGAGAGAGAAGTGGAAAGAGGGGGCGAGTAGCTGAGAGAGAAAGAGAGAGAGGGAGAGCGAGAAAAAGAGTAAAGTACAAATAAGGAAAGTGAAAAGGATAAAGAGAGAATGATAGGGAGAGAGGGGGAAAGAGAGAGACAAAGAGGTAGAAAGAGATAGAGAAAGATAAAAATAGAGAAAAGGAGAGGGAAAGAGAGGAGAGAGAGAATGAGAGAGAGAGAGAGAGAGAGGAGAGAGGGGGTGAAAGATAGAGCATGAGGGAGAGGAGAGAGAAGATGAAGGAGAGGGGAGAAAGAGAGGAGAGAGGGGTGAGAAAGTAATAGAGGGAGAGAGAGAGAGAGAAACTAAGAGAGAAAAGTAGAAAGAGAGAGAGAAAGAGAGAGAAGCGGAGAAAGAGAGTGAGAGTTGTAAGGGAGAGAGAGAGGGATAGAGGGAGAGAGAGAGAGAGAAACTAAGAGAGAAAAGTAAAAAGAGAGAGAGAAAGAGAGAGAAGTGGAGAAAGAGAGTGAGAGTTGGAAGGGAGAGAGAGAGGCGGAGAGAGAGAAAGGTAGAAAAGTATAGAGAGAGAGAGAGAAGTAGAGGGAGAGAGAAAAAAGAGAGAGAGAGAGAGAGAGAGAAGTAGAGAAAGGGGGAGAAGAAGAGAATTAGAAAGATGGAGAGAGATAGAGAGACAGAGAGCAAAAGAAAGAGAGAGAATGAAAGAGAGAAAGGGAAAGAGAGAGAGAGAGGGAAGTTGAGAAAGAGAGAGAGAAAAAGAGAGAGAGATGTAGAAAGAGAGAGATAGAGTAAAAAGAGAGAGAGAGAGAGAGAGAAGTAGAGAGATAGAGAGGGAAGTAGAGAGATAAGAGACAGAGAGAGAGAGAGAGAGAGGGAAGTAAAAAGAGAGATAGAAGTAGAGAGAGAGAAGATAAAGAGAAAGATAAAGAAAGATAATAGGAAACAGAGAGAGAGAGAGTATGGGAGAGAGAGAATTAGAAAGATTAGAGAGGGAGAGAGACAAAGAGAGAGTGAGTATGAGGGAGAGTTAATTTGAAAGATTAGAGAGAGAGAGAGAGAGAGAAAGAGAGAGAGATAGAGAGAGAGAGAAAGAAAGGTAGGGAGGGAAAAGAAGAAAGAGAGAAGAGTGAGAGAGAGAGAGAGGGAGTGAGTGAGAGAGAGAGAGAGTGTGTAAAAGAAAGCAGGATAGAGTGAGAAGTTGAAAGAGAGGGAGAGAGTGAGAAAAGAAAGAGAAAGAGAGAGAACTAGAAGGAGAATTGAGAGAGAGAGAGAGAGAGAGTGAAGTAGAGAGTGGTTGAGAGGGAGAAGTAGATAGAGAGAAAGAGACAGGAGAGATAGAGAAAAAGAGAAAGAGAGAGAGAGAGAGAGAGAAGTAGAGAGAGAGAAAAGTAGTGGGAGAGAGAACAGAGAAGTATAGATAGAGAAGTAGAGAGAAAGGGAGCGATAGAGGAAGAGAGAGAAAAGTAGAAATAGAGAAAGAAAGAAAGAGAGAGAGAAGTGGGAAAAAGGGGGAGAAAGAGAGGAGAGAGAGAGTGAGCGAGTGAGAGAGGGAGAGAGTAATGAAAGAGAGAGAGAGAGAGAGAGAGAGAGAGAGAGAGAGAGAAGTAGAAAGAGAGAAAGAGAAATAGAAAAAGAGAGAGGGAGAGAGAGAAAGTGGGAGACAAGTAGATGGAGAGAAAGAGAGAGAGGGGTAGAAAGAGAAAGGGAGATAGAGAGAGTGAGAGAGAGAGATGTAGAAGAAAGAGAGAATGAATGAGAGAGAGAGAAGTAGAGAGAAGCTAAGAGAGAAGTAGAGAGGGAGAAAGGGGGAGGGGAGAGATGGAGAGAGAGAGGGAGAAAGAGAGAGAAGTTAAAGGAGAGAGAAAAAAATAGGGGTAGAAAGAGAGGAAGGGGGAGGGGTAGAAAGAGAGAGAGAGAGAGAGAGAGAGGGAGTGGGAGAGGGAGAGAGAGAGAGAGAGAGAAAGAGACAGAAGTAGGAAGAGAAATTGGGAGAGAGAGAGAGTGAGTGAAAAAGTGAGTGAGGAGTTGTAAGTAAGGGAGAGAAGGAGAAAGAAAAAGAGAGAGAGAGGAAGAGAAAGTGGGAAAAGTAGAAAGAGAGAAAGAAAGAGAGAGAGAGAGTAGGAAGAGAGAGAGATGGAAAAGTAAAATGGGAGAGAAGTAGAGAGAGAGAGAAAGAGATTAGAATGAGAGAGAGAGACTGAGAGGGAGAAAGAGAGAGGGAAAAGTAGAGAAAGAAAAGTAGAGAGAGGGAGGGAAAGAGAGAAAGGGAGAAGTTGTGAGGGTGAAAAGAAGAAGAATGGTAGAGAGAAGAAGCAGAAAGAAGGTGATGTAGAAAGAGAGAGTGAGAAGTAGGGAGAGAGAGAGAGGGATGTAGAGGGATAGAGAAGAATGAGAGATAGGGAGAGAGAAATGTGGAGAGAGACAGAAAGAGAAAGAGAGACAGGGAAGTTGGGTGAAAAGCGAGGGACAGAGAGAGAGATATAAAGAGAGGAAAGTAGAGAGATGTAGAGAGAAAGAAAAGTAGAAAGGGAAAGAGAGACAGAGAGACAGGGAAAGGAGAGACAGAGAGAGAAGTTGACAGAGAAAGAGAGAGAGGAAAGTAGATAGAGAAATAGATAGAGAGAGAAAGAGAGGGAAGTAGGAAGAGAAATAGAAAGAGAGGGAGAAAAAAAAGTGAGTGAGGAGTTGTAAGAAACAGTGAAAGAGAGAGAGAGAGAGGAAGATTAAGAGGGAAAAGTAGAAAGAGAGAAAGAAAGAAAGAGATGGAGAAGTAAAACGAGAGAGAAGTAGAGAGAGGGAGAACGAGATTAGAAAGAGAGAGAGAGACAAAGAGAGAAAAGAGAGAGAGGGAAAACTAAAGAAAGAGAAGTAGAGAGAGGGAGATAAAGAGAGAGAGAGGGAAAAGTTGTAAGGGTGAGAAGAAGAAAAAAGGCAGAGAGAAGAAGAAGAAACAAGGTGATGTGGAAAGAGAGAGTGAGAACTTGGGAGAGAGAGAGAGTGACGGAGAAGTAGAATGAGGGAGAGACAGAGCGAAGTGGAGGGACAAAGAAGAAAGAGAGATAGAGAGAGAGAGAAAAGTGGAGAGAGAGAGAAAGGGAAAGAGAGACAGGGAAGTTGGGTGAGAAGGGAGGGAGAGAGAGAGAAATATAAAGAGAGAAAAGAAGTAGAAAGGGAAAGAAAAACAAACGGACAGGGAAAGAGAGAGAGACAGAGAGAGAGAGTAGTTGACAAAGAAAGAAAGAGAAAGAGAGAAGTAGAAAGTGGGAGAGAGAGAGAGAGAGAGAATGAAGAAGAGAGAGAAAAGTAGAGAGATAAAGTGGGAAATAGAGAGAGAAGGGAGAGAGAGAAGTAAAAAGAAGGATAAAAGTGGAAAGTGAGAAGATAGTGAAAGAGAGAGAAAGGGTGAGAGTGTGTATGAGAGAGACAGAAGCAGAAAGATAAGAGAGAGAGAGAGAGAGAGAGAGAAATAGAGAGAGAGAAAGAGAAGAGAGAGAGACAGAAGGAGAGAGAGAGGGAGAAAGGTGAGAGTAAGAAAAAGAAGTGTGAGAGAGAGAGTGAGGGAGAGAGAAGTAAAAATAATGAATGTAAGAAGAGGAAAGAGAGAAAGAGAGCGAGCGAGAGAGAGAGAGAGAGGGAGAGAAAGAAAGCAGGACAGAGTAAGAAGAAGAGAGAGAGGGAGAGAAGAAAGAGAGAGAGAGAGAAAGAGAGAGTAGAAACAGAGAGAGATAGGGAGAGAAGTAAAGAGAGTGCAAAAAAAGGAAGGAGAAAGGAGAGAGAGCAAAAAGTAGAGAGGTTGAGAGATAGACGAAGAATGAGAGAACTAGATAGGAGAGAGAGAGAAAGAGTGGGAGAGAGAGAGGGGGAGAGAGAGAGAGAGAGAGAGAGTGGTAGAAAGAAAGAGAGATAAAGAAAGAGGGAAAAGTAGAAAGAAAGAGAGAGAGAGAAAGAGAGAGAAGTGGAGAGAGAGAGAAAGAGAGTGAGAGTTGTAAGAAAGAGAGAGAAAGAGGCAAAGAGAGAAAAGTAGAAAGTGAGAAAGAAAGAGACAGAGAGAGAAGTAGGAAAAGAGAGACAGAGAAAGGGAAGTGAATGAGAGGGAGAAATTGCAAGAAAGAGAGAGTGAGCGAGAAAGAGAAGTAGAATGAAAGAGAGTGGTAGCGGTAAAACGGGAGAGAACTAGGGAGAGAGAGAAAGCGAGTAGAAAGGGAGAGAGAGAGAGAGAGAGAGAGAAAGAGAGAGAAATGAAAGTGATAGAGAAGTGGATAGAAAGAGAGATAAAAGTTGAAAAGAGAGAGAGAGTGTGAATTAGAAAGAGAAAGAGAGTGGGAGAGAAGCTGAGAGAGAAGTGGAGAGAGGGAGAGATAGGAAAGATAGAGAGAAAGAGAGAATGAAGTAATGAGAGAGAGATGAAGAAGAAAGGGAGAGAGAAGAAGAAAAAAGTGGGAGATGTAGAAAGAGAGTGAGAAGTAGGCAGAGAGAAAGACAGAGAAGTATAAAGGGAGAGAGAAGAGGGGGGAGAGAAAAAGGAGAGAGAGAGAGAGATAGAGAGAGAGAGAGAGAGAGAGATTGAGAGAGAGAGAGAAAGAGAGAGATGGAAAGGGAGAGAGAGGTTGGAAAGAGAGAGCGAGAGAGAAGTGGAAAGAGAGAGAAGTAGAAAGAGGGAGAGAAAGAGGGAGAAGTGGAGAGAGAGAGAAAAAGAGTGAGAGTTGTAAGAAAGAGAGAGAAAGAGAGAGAGGCAGAGAGAGAAAAGTAAAATGTGAGAAAGAAAGAGACAGATAGAGTGAAGCAAAAAAAGAGAGACCGAGAAAGAGAAGTAAAAGAGAGGCGGCAGTAGCAAGAAAGAGAGAGTGAGAGAGTGAGAAGTAGAATGAAAGAAAGTGGGAGACGTAAAATGAAAAAAACTAGGGAGAGAGAGAAAGTGAGTAGAAAGTGTAAGACCCGCACTCTGAAAACCCGATCTAAACCTTTGTTTTGTGTCGTGACAGGTCTTCCGATCATCACCGGACCGACGGGCAAGCGGATAACAAACAAGTACGAAATCGGACCAAGTCGACCAATGATACCTGGTTTAGGTATACCGGTCGATGGTACCGGATGATGGTACCGGTCGATCGGTATGGCCTGCACAGCTATGTGCGGGAATTTGGAAATTAGTCTCTGCGGGTCCCACTTTCCTGATTTTGAATCCTAGAAGTTTCCTAATCCTAGTAGGGTTACTAAACCCTATTTCTAGCCTATAAATACACCCTTAAACCCCTCAAATCCTTTCCATTGTTTCTCACAAACCCTAGAGAAGAGAAAGAGCTTGGAAAGGAGAAGGAGCTAGGAAGAAGAAGGAGGTGCCGCCATTACCGTTTGACGAAGCTCCTCGCCACACCCGTCAACGGTAAGTGTTTGGATCCATCTTCTTACCCTATGATAATTGTGGGTGGATCAATACCATGCAAAGTAGGTATTGATCTAAAAACCCTAAATTGGCCAATAAAACCCTAAGTTGCCGTCAAACCCTAGATTCGAGTTTCGAGATGATATTTATCGAAACGAGACTTGAATGAGTTAGGGATAGCTCTAACTCAAAGCCTAGACTTAGGATGGATAGGAGAAACCCCGAAAATCGTGGAGGATGATCGACGGCAATAAGAACCCATGTATGGTCTTCCGGAGACATACCGGTCGACCATACCGGTTGCACGTAGTGCGACCGGTATGTTGCGACCGCTACCTCTCGGGAGGTTATCGCGTGGGGACCGGCTGACCATACCGGTCGCCAAGTCTTTTCCTACAGAGCCGTGACCTGCATATGCCACCGATCAGCTCTGTGAGGGTATTTTGTAACCATGTTGGGTTCCGACCAACATGAAACCCTAAATAATATATTCTAATGGAACCCTAATATTATGTAGGACTTTGTGACATATCGTTTGGATCTTGTGACGTGGAGCGTCAGGTAAGGGAATCTGACCTAAACCTAATAATTAATGGACAGTAAATCGTTGTTAATCATTGAATATCTATGATGTGATGTTTGTGCATAATTCACATGCCATCCTTTACTTTCAGTTATTATTATTGTTCATGCATTCATAGGATGTGATTGTTAGGCATGCGATTGTTTTCGTTGGTGTGTGGAGGGGGCATGGGCTCGGGATCGCTCTTCACACCGGCACCTTTGTAGTATTCTATCTTAACATGCTTGGTACGGGTGGGGTATCGAGGGAAGATCGCGGGTACGTTGGTCTCCGATATTGATGTTGTCCCGACCATCGTTGGGTGGTACCGAGGATTCCGAGTCGACGCTGCCTTGTCCACGATGCTTTAGCTCTATCTCTATGCCGTAGGGAGTTGTGTTGGGATAGGGTCTACCTGCGTATTGTTTCTATCCTAGTGGGTTAGTTGCGGATAGGGTATCAGGGGGAGGTGAGGTTTTGGAGGTCTCCGACCCGGCCTGCACGCCCTAGCTCTATCTCTATGCCGTACGTATGGTGGTGTTGCGACGTTGGACGTGACGGGCGGGAGAGGGCGACGAGCATGACGCTTCATGCGAGTGCCCTTCGCGCGTGTACTGTGATTTGTTTATTTATTTATTTCAGTTATTTTTGTTTGTTATTAAGAGATGTAAAAGATTACTATTTTATGATTGAATTTGAATAATGGGATATTTATTTAAATTATCAGTAGATACTCAATTCATTCTATTTAAAGTCTTCCGCTGTATATTAATATTATGATTGTGGTTATGTGTAATTGGTTTGTATGGGTGGACACGGCCTATTCGAGATCCTGGTGTAAACCGTTGGTTAAATGACGGTTCACTCACACCATTCCAGTTGGATCAGAATTTGGGGTGTGACAACTTGGTATCGAGCTCTCGGGCTCCGTTCCAACAAACCATGCTACACATAATGGGGTCGATGAACCGAGTTAAGGAGTTTAAAAATCTTAATACAAACACACCCTAAGCATTGTTTGATACCTGAGACGGACTAAGAAAGAGAATAATGTACTATTCTAAATGTGAAACTTAATCTGTGCACATACACTAGATAGGTGAACCATGAAACTTCCATTAAATGGGAAAAATAGTATCAAATGTAATAGTGCTACGAGGTACAATCCACACCGAAAGTTACCATGTTATATAAACAAATCATATGAAAAGTAGAATGGATATCATGGGGTAGGAGGCCCGGGAGGAATGGGGTCCGCTATGTCATAGTCCCGCCAGAGGCGACCCAGCCGGTGCACCCTGGTCCCGAGTCACCCAGAGACCACGAGCCAGCGTCCCAACTCCCGACCCATCGCCGCCGAGACTCCGAGGATGACTTCGGGTGTCCCCGATCTCGAAGAAACATACTCAACATCGAGTCGGGAGGGGGTCGAGATGGTCCAGCTGCGGGAACAGATGGTGGTGGTACAGTGGAGGCTAGCGGGGCAGGCACCGGTGCTTCCCCAACTACATCGTCATCATCATCATCCCCATCTCCCGCCCGATAGGCCGCGATTGGCCGCCGGCTGCTGCCGTCGCCGCCGCCTCTCCAAGTGGACGAGGGCGAGCCTCCAACTGGCCATCGCTAACGGGCAGATCAACCATCCGCATCCCGTTTATCGGCATCCCGGTCGGTGTCGGGGTCATGGAGTCCTCGGCGGCTGTCTCTCCTTCAAACTCACGCCCGGGCACGGGCGAAGAAGGAAAGTGACGGACGCGCTATAGGGAAGGTTGCTGGCCCGATCGGCCGCGCCGCTCGATGCATAGTCCGGATGATGAGGTATGGAAGTGAGATCCGGCCTCTCCGTGCGACGCAATAAGGGACGCGACCGGGTGAGCTGGGACAACTCATTGTAGTGACCGCTGCGGGCACTATATCGCGGCCGATGATGCGGCCAGAGACCCGGGGTATAGGTCTCAAGCTAGCCGCCTTCATAGGAGCCCCGCGGATTAGTATCTCGATGCGCTATCTCTGGCGCCCAAAATCCTCGTTTAATAACCTTTCGCCTTGGGGGCGCAAGATACCAAATCTCCATCATTGGGAACCCCAAGTAGATCAGCCAACGGTGGGTGTTGAAGGAAATATGTACACCCGGACGTAATCGGTAATGCGCAGATCCCTACACTGGTTCGGGTCTTCGACATCCCTTCGAGCTCGGATTTGCATAAAAATGCTTGACCAGGTTAGGGCGTGTGGTCTCTGGTAGGAAATAACCGGCAGCCAACCTAGAGCGCCAAAAGCCGTCTCTACATTAAACCGGTGTAATTGTCCCACATTGACCGTCGCCCGGATACGATACTCTCGTCATCAAACCAAGAAAACCGAGCCCGAGCTTCCAAAGAGCGAAACCATAGCTCATCTAGCTGAGGGATAGGTGGAGAGGGAACCCGAGAATTAGAACCATGTGATCGCTTCCCGAGGTTGGCGTCTAGGAGCCATTTAAAATCAGAAACAAAAAGAAAACAAGATAAAAGTTAGAAATTTTCGAAATTTCGGGCAAGATAACGGCTATAAATTGGGAAAAAGCCTCGAACTCACCTCAAAACATGGGGAGGAGGGACTTACGTAACCCCACACTCTTCAACAAACCAATCACAAGCAATTATAACAAGCAATTTCAAGAAATTTCAAGAATTAAGAAAAATTAGAAAATTTCAAATTTTTGAAAAAACCTAGGGTTAAAAAGAGTAAAAATTCGATTTTTACCAAAACCTTGCTGTGGAACCCCAAATTAGTTGAGGGCTTTTGCTCTTGGGGGTCCCTAAACCCTTTCTAAGCCGAAGGAAAAGAATTCCTACGGTTAAAACATCTCGAACAAAGAAAAACCTAAATTTCTACATAAAGACGATATGGAAAATTTCTAAAAATATGAGAGAGAGGGTAGAGACCTACCGGAGACGATGTTCTAGCTTTGGAATGCGAGAAATCGGCTTCTAAGAGTACCGTCGGACCGTAGCAACTCGGTTGGGCGGAGAGGAATCGCCAACGGAGAGAAAGAAGAAAGAAAAGTGAGATTTTCTCACTTTTTCGCGATTTTAAAGCCATTTTGGGCATACCGGTCGACGGTTATGCCTATACCGGTCGACCAGGTATCAACCGTGTGTGCGACCGCTATGTCTCGGCCAGAAAATTTCCCCGACCGGTCCGACTATACCGGTCGCAACATCGCTTCCAGAGTGGCGACCGGTATCTCATAGACATGCGACCGGTATATCTCGCCAGAATTTTAATTTTGACCGGTCGACTATACCGGGCCGCAAGATATTTCTACGGGTGTGCGACCGGTATGTTACGACCGTATGCGCCTAAAAGAGCCGTAAAAAATTAAAAAATTTCCAAAATTGTGCAAATTGAAATGTTACTTCGACTATTCTCTCAGCATTATTCAAGACTAACACTACTATTATTGATGATTCTCACGTGTTATGTCGTCTTCTCGGATCCAAATAAATAGTCCGAGATGGCGGGTGGAAACCTGGTCGAAGGGGTAGAAAGCATCATCATGCCGTAAAGCGCCTAGAGGAAGAGCAAGCCGAAGCGGGACCCAGGTTAGAGAAACCAACCCCGAAGAGGAGGGAGGAACAGGTCCCGGGCACCGGCGTAATTACCAGACCACCTCACGGGGATTCCGAGACCATAGTTACAAACTTGGTCTATCGGATGCAAGCTCAACCGTAAGGAATTTCTGGAGTGAGGTACTAGCGATGCTCGGGTCAGCGGGTTCCGTTCCAGCCGGTAATATGCCCGGTCCGAGAGAAAATGTCTTCGCAACGGTGCGAGTAGCCCAAGGCCAAGGGCCCAAGCACAAGAATGTACCACCACCGCATCGCTTTCCGTGCCGCCTACGCAGATCCGAGGGGCATATCCGTATCCACCACCATGGTACGGAGCGGATACCCGGGGACAGCACGATCTTAGCGGTCGGGTGGACAGGTTCTTGAAGTTGAAACCGTCATCATTCAACGGCGAACAGGAAACCATTGTGGCCAGCACGGGTGGGTTTCTTAAATGGAAAAGAACTTCCGATTGATGACGGTACCGAGGGAGGGAGAAGGTACCGTTTGCCACTCACATGTTGAGGGAGGACGCGAATGCTTGGTGGAATTCCACGCGGGCATATTTGGAGAACCAATATACATTAGTGGACTAGGAGGTGTTTAAAGCGGCTTTGTCGACAAAAACTTCCCAAAGAGCTCAGGGGATTCAATGGAGAGAGAGTTTCTCACCGCAAGGCCAGGTCACCGATCGTAGACGCTTATCAACAGAGGTACGAAGAGCTATTCTTCTTC
>JAMYWD010002170.1:0-12402 GCA_028583415.1 Protea cynaroides
GGAAGGCAAACCCTGCAGCCATCGTGTGAGAAATCACCAACAAAGTGCATTGTTGGTTTGCAGTAATCAAGTTACTATAGATAAAACCCTAATCTCAGTAAACTCTAATGCAACCTTAGCATTCTAATTGAAAGATATAGATGTTGGGTGATGAATGTATACCTTAATCAATGATAAATTGAATGAAGACTGTTGGAGGTGAGGATAGCTCTTCCTAACAACTATCCTAATTAGGAAACCAATCCTTCGTACTTGCTAGGAGGGTGCTTAGACCTAGGAGGTGTCCCTTCATAGGTCTACATTGGCCTAGCAAAGGAAAGAATGGAATCAAAAGAAGGAATCCTAACTCATTAAGTAGGAAAATGGCCTCTGGGAGGAGGCGGTCTATACATCGAACTATATGGTATGAACCAGGGTAGCTACCGATAAACTCACAAAAGGGTCTCAGAGAGTTAGCCAGACATTGTCACGATCGATGCTCTATAACGATTCTGTAATGATTGTGATATGGATTGATAAATGGCATAAGGGTTGGATATTTTACCTGTCCATGAGTTGACCGACAATGTACCGATCAATACATCAATCGGTAAGGTCCAGACTTAAGAAATCCAAAGCGAATCATGTAGGACTTATAACTAATGACCCCATGTATTGTATAGGCTCGAGAACACTTTGCAAATACGTATTTTCTAGAGTGGATAACGACTACTAACATTATCAGGTGAGGAACAGAACCCTGACCTAATTTTGGTGTGTTTGATGCATATGATGTTGATTGATGCTGCTTGCTTGTATTTATTTTAAAAATAACATGCCACTCAATAACTTCCATTTTGCATGCATTGCATCAACATGTATGTTTGTAATTGTGATTGCGAGTGATGCTGGATAGGATGTAAGACCCACACTCTACTAACCTGGTCTAACCGTGTTGTGCCAGGTCTTTCTATCATAGCCGGATCGAGTAGACCAAGCGTGTGAAGAAACCATAAGGCTAGGTATGTAAATCGACCCAAAAATAGAGAATTATGAGTGTGTGATCGACTATCTGAATTGGTATGGTCGACTACACCATAAAGGAAGTGAGACCAGTCAAAAATAGACGTGTGGTCTCATTTTTGAGGGGTGTGGTCGACGGATTTTGGGACCACACATATCGACCGCATGTTGCCAGATCAGACTCCATGATTTGAAAACTTTCCAAATCTTAAGAGATCGCCTTCCTAATTAAAGTGAGACTCTATATGGAGAGTTTCTTTCCATATAAATGACGTCCCTCTACTCTCTCTCACTCTTTTGGATCAATCTCACCCTAAACCTAAGAGAGAAAGAGAGAGAGAAAGAAAAAGAAAAGGAGATCTGAAGAAGAAGGCTAGGAGGAAAAGTTACAGAGAAGGTTCCAGTTTTCTACAAACCTAAGGTATGGAATCCTTTCCCGTAGTAGCATAACACTTGGAATAGGAGATCCCATTGTTAATTAAGTTGTGGGATTAATGTAGACTTTGAACATGAGACTCCATGAGCAAATCTCAAAGGAGAACCATGAGGAATAGGTTAGGATCAACAACCTTGTAAAATTATGAATTAATGGCTATAGACTAATCATAAGAGGAACCCTACTGATGAGCTAAGGAATCGACCCATAAAGGATTCAGATTGAAGATGAAAATTGACCAAACTTCATGTGGTCGCAATCTCTGGTTGACCATAGGGTGACTAAAGGGTCGACCACAGCTATTTGGGTAGTTTTCAGGAAAGTTGTGTTCGCTTGCTCTAGTCGCATAATATGCGACCATACATATCGACCACATAGCCTATGGTCAACATAAACTGAGACCACACAGGTCGACCACAGCCTAACATGAAGCATACTTTCAAACCAAACATGGTTTTAGACTACTGTAACATGGTACAATTGAACCCTAACTTAAATCCACACATTCCCTAGGTTTCCAAGTAGTTTAAAGTGATTTCCAAAGCTTGGAAGGAGATCAAATATCGTTTACAAGTGAGAGAGCAGGACCTAAACTAATTGGATAATAATAAATTATTTTTATTTTATTTGTCTAATGCTATGATTGATACTATGCTTGTATGTTTGTAAAGTGCATCTCACATGTCATCCAATATTACTGGTATTTCTGCATATGCATATTTATTTTTGTCTATTTATAACATAATGATGATGATGCTAGGAATAGGCAAGTGATTGTGTGAGTGGTTAGTGTGTTGGATGCAAGTGGAGCATCAGGGGGAGGACGAGGAATTGTGGACCAGCCTGGTCACTAGACTCTAGCTCTATCTCTACTCAAGTCCTACCCACTGACATCGTGGTATCGTCATTACCTTAGTGGAACTATTATGTCATAGGGCATTAGGGGAGGTGGTCTCAGACCGTGTGGTCTTTGACTCCGCCAGGGGGCCTTAGCTCTATCTCTATAGACGTATTGAGGGATGCTGGGGTGAGGCCTTGGATACATTTGGATGACATTAGGATTGGTTAGTTGCGAGCCTAATTTGCAAGCCCTCGCCAGCAGAGGCTTACGTGTGGGTATGGGTAGGGAATCAGGGGAAGTGTTAGTGGTGTGTGATCCAGACACTTTAGCTCTATCTCTATTCTATGGTGGCTGCATGTGGGACGGCAATGGTGTTTGATCTATTGGGTAGATTCACACACTCGTGTATAGAGGTATGGTGGCCGCCAATCCTTTCATAGCACAGTTGTAAATTTAAAACCAGACCAAAGATATGAATTGAATGCATGCATATGTTTGTACACTGTTTTGTTTACTCACTGAATCGTGATATGTGCTCACCTTTTCGACGTCGAATATTTTTAGTTGATGATGCAGGTCCTACTGTGGAGGATTATATGAATGCGTCGATGTATGGACACGTAACGGCTACGGATGTGGAAGCTATAGAGGATACCCTTGATCCGTCATGCGAATGCAATCAATGTGTTTTTGATTAGTTTAGTATATTGAGAAATTAGACATGTAATTGATAATTTTACTTTATGTTTTGAGTCATTTGGAGATAATTGGATTTTATTATTTAGTTATCATTGTTAGACCTCAGTTCATTATTAATAAAAACTTTTGTTATTTAATTATTATCTCTGATTATTATTGTGGAATGTGATTGGTTTAATATGGTGGGTACGGCCTATACGAGATCCTGGTTTGAACCGTTGGTTCTAGTGACGATTCATCACACTACTGGTTAGTCTAGAATTGGGGTGTGACATAGGATATGGTGAAGGGATCTGGGACCATCGGATCCAATCTGCCAAGTACTTTAATTTCCACGTACCATTCCGTATTCTAATCGAGGACATTATCTTGGGAGGGGTAAAACGGATGGTCTGAGAATCTTACTAGGGTATCGAAAGGGTACATAGGATGTCATATAAGACTAGTTAGATGCAGAACCCACGTATGTAACCTTAACCAGTAGGGGGTTAGGTACTGGTAGGATGGAGTGATGAAGGGGAAGGGTCGGCAGTGTTCTTTGTAGCGTCACTGGCCAGACTTGCTATCGGATTACCATTCTGATTTGGGACATCGTGTGGGGGCATCAGGGCTACTGGGTAGGCTGGTGAGTACCCAGCACTCCCGTGCATGGAGGTCTTAGTCAACCTCTGGGAGGTATGGCTAGGCCTTACCTTAGCACAGTGAACATGCATTATACCAGACCCTTGTTGTGTGCATAATCTATTCATATGATTACTTGCTTGTTTGTTTCTCATTGAGCTCAAGTTGGTGAGCCCACCTTGCAATCGCCATTCTTTTTAGTTGTGACTGCAGGTACTTTGGAAGCAAATCAATACAATGTTCTAGTTGATCCCAAGCACCCTGAAGGGACTAGGCAAGGGGATATTGAGCCAAGCATCGGAAGGAGAGCAACATGAAGCTGCAAAGGACGGAAGACTGCTCCAGTATGGATCCATAATTAGTTATTATTGATTAGATACTTTTAATTATGAATATTTGTTTTTATTGGCTTTTAACGCCCAACGTATTAGGGCTATGAACCCATGAATGCAAGTGTTAGAGACTGGGATAAAACTTTAAATGGTTTTAAATTACTACCTTACCTTTATAATTAGAGCTTAGCTTGTGTAGTATGTTTCAGCTATGTATGTACTCTGTGTTAATGTTAGGGAAGAATAATATTTGGCGATATTATTAATTGAACATGTATCTTCGGTGAACTACGATTAAAACGATTGGTGGTCCAGTCGCCCGCCGAAATCTTACATATCGTAAATTTGGGGTGTGACATTCATCTTTTTTAATTAAACAATATGGCAATTGACTCAAAACAATCCTTGAAAGCAAGAGATGAACAGATTTTATTGTTCATCATCTTCTTTCTCTAACAATGAATTCTCAAAGTCTGAAATCTTATTAACTAATCTTCTAACCCAACATGCAGCTTGTGGGAACTTCATTATCCACAATACTTACCTCACATCAGTTGAAATCCTTCCAATTTTTTACTCCAAAAATGCCTTGAATGCTGAAATCGAAATCTCTCTAGCTCCCAACGATTTCAACAACTCACCTCTTGATTCTACCTCCCAAATTGATATGTTTTGCTGGGATTCTTCATACGCAGCACTTAGATTCTAAAAGCCCCTTACCAAAACTCAACAATCCTCCAAATCCAAGTCTCCAAGAGTTGGAATGTCAAAAAAAAGGCTCAAGAACACTCCTCTCACCAAATTCGTTTTTAGCCAACGTGAATTTGAAACAAATTCATTTTAACTCTAACATTTGTTTTTTTAATTTTTTTTTATTTTTATATTTTCAATAAGTTTCTTTAACTCTAAAATAAACCCATTTGTGAAATGACATTATTGTCCCTATACCTCACCCAATGCATGGGTTTGAAACCCATGTCTATAGGGAATCTTAAAAATGTGTTTTGTCTAACTTACCCTTTAAATATCCTTTTGCATGAACATGCATGGATTTGCTTTATAAACTTCTTGGTACCCTTTTATTTTAGGGACCAATATTGCCCTCCTTAAAATCCTATAATTACAATGTGCCAACTTTAAAAATGAAACTTAGTATAGTCTTAGCCAATAGTGGACAGCCACCTCATATGGGTCCCACACATAACTCATATAAAAAGAAAAACAATTTCCTTGCTTGTCTCCATGAAGACTTGATCTCATGACCTAGAGATAGTGTTACCTTATGGTACTAAAATAAACTTTTAATCTAAAGTATTACAATATGCTATTGTATAAGAATTAAAATACTTGAGTATAACATATTTCTTTTACGCAAATAACTTACAATATAATCAAAAGGGAAAAATATTGTTTCCTTCCTGTGGTTTG
Source organism: Protea cynaroides (assembly GCA_028583415.1). NCBI lineage: Eukaryota > Viridiplantae > Streptophyta > Magnoliopsida > Proteales > Proteaceae > Protea > Protea cynaroides. The sequence goes on from JAMYWD010002170.1 coordinate 5,360, forward strand.
CTCAAAAGACAGATGCCCCCAAACTTTTCAGATAAATACAAATACCTCCCCTATAAATATTATTAAAATACAACTAAACCCACACTGTGAGGTATATTCCATTAGATACTGATGATGATAGATCAATATTATTGTAATGACCAAACTAACCCTATAAAAGGGTAAAATATCCATTTTGCCCTTATTGAAAAGGGAATCTAATTTCATTTCAGTCGCTACAACCCTCGAGAAGCCTGCTGGAATTCTATGTTCTCATTGCTCTCTCCTCTCATTCTTTGACGTTCTCGCGTTTAGGGTTCTTGTTTATGCTTCTGCAACTACCAAACCGATCGCAGAGAGAAAGAGAGTAATCTCTCTTGGTCTATCTATCGGAGTTTCTTAGCGCTTTAGGTTTCTATCAGGGATCAAAGACCAGAGTCAGTCTCAGACAGCATTCAGCAGTTAAAGAATCACTCTCTCAAACAGAGAGAGAGTTCATTGATTCACTTGCTTAATAACTCCATCCCAGCAAAACCTTAGATGGAACCATAGAAAGACCAGAGTCAATCTTGGGTGGGGATTGAATTCAATTTCTATTTCTAAGGGTATTTCAATTTCTACCTGAGGTTTTTGATGAAAAAAAACATTGGAAAATCGATCTGCAGCTATAGACTCTGGTGGCAAATTTGACGGAGCAGAAACAAGAGAAATCACGCAGGTGATTGAAGAATAGTTGCAAACCTGCTAGCTGTCCACCATCCATGGTTCGTGCTAATCCAAACTAAAGTATGAAAGATTAACTATTCAATTGATTAAATCAAACCAATCAACCCAATTGCATCTATTTTTATTGGACAAATTTGGGTTTTTCTTTTTGAACAATCAACCCCATTGATACTCGGCCTAAGTTTTCGATGGCATCTTCTAGGGATGGTGCAAATCTCCCTTGAAGGGAACTAAAAGAGTTCGACTAGGCATGATTCTTGCAGTTTCCTCATAAATGTACCATCACCGCTGTTGTCGTTGGATTTTTCTCGGTTCACAGGATGCTGCTACGAATCTATAGACCAAGAACACACAATGAGGTGGGTGGGTTTTACCCCATGACCACTCCGATGCCTAAGTCAATATACTCCAGGGCAAGCAGAATGGAACTGAAGGATAAGATACCCAAGTTTCTTAAAGAGAAGGGACTGAGGAACGAGAGTTCAGCAAGACTTTTCTTCCTTGGTTTACCATGGTAAAGAGATAGTGATTCAATGTAAGAATAGGGAATTCTAAAGGAATTTTGGTATAGTAAGAGTACCTTTAGAGACTGAAAATTTGGATCCTTGCAACTAATATCCCATTGCTATTTATAGACTTAACATGAAGCTTACTGGACAAGCTTCCCATTCTCACCTACCACTATCTTCATAGCCACGTCTATAGGACAAGATAGGATAAGAGGGCTACGACCCCAAGGGATGGGGTAAACTTGTCAAATCTAACCTTTTCAATCCCCTGTGGGTCCATGCCACTGTCTCCATTTGGTGTAGGTGGCCGCCATTTCCCAGTATTCGAGTGGATTTGATATCTTTTCTCCAGTTGGGGATCTAGGGCATAGCCATGGGACTAGTTGAATCAACATATCTTGCATTTATTACTCTTGTCGGCATTTATGGGCATTGATTGCAGTTCATTCAATGCCCACCTACCAACATCCAATCTGTCTCCTCTCCACCATTGTATCTAGGGGGTCGAATGGCATCTTTTTCAAATATATTGGGTGGGTTTTTTTTTACCTTTTTAGAGAGAACAGATACCCCTCTAGATGGATGCCACATGTATGACCTTTACAGCTCCTTCATAATATTTTATTCAATGGCTCAGATCTAATCTGACTTATTTTCCCCCAATAGAACCCCTTTGCCTCTTCTGGGTCATTTCGACTCAAGGTTGCAACTTTAATTTGGGGAAAATGTGACAATTAAATCACTTACCAATGATTTATTTGGCCATTACCTCAAATGATGACTTCCTTAAATTCCGCAGCCGTCTGATATGCGTGTATAACCATTAAATATCATAGCTGCTACACACACCATCCCTCCTCATTTACATAAGAAGACGTGCTGCTCCGTTGGTCTCTTTGTATCCTCTACGTGCTTTTACTTTATGAACCGTCGTACTCATGATGTCAATCGTGGCCGAAAAAATCTCCTCACATTACCTCGCAGCGTTAGTGCTAGTTCTTACTACCTGTCTAGAACTTATAAATATCTCCTTGCCTTCTCGCTCTTCCTTTACATTTACCTTTTTCAGTCCACAACTTCTGTCTTCGTTGCACATCTCCTCCCTCCGAGTCTTCCAGTGGCCTCAGTGCGTCGTGTTTGTCAAGCTTGCCCAAGTATTAGTAGTCGCCATTCAGTCACATCGAGTAAGTTCTTAGTTTCCTTTTTCTTTTATATTTGCTGGTTTTCTTCCCCGATTTGCCATGGCCCGTGATAAATCACTAGTTTCTCGACCTTCTGAACCTACCTACTATCGATCCACGAGAGACCCTACGACTCTGGCTGCAAGTAGTTCAGGTGTTAACCTTGATCTTCCCCCCCTCGTACCCCCTAACAAATCAGACCCCTTTTGTGTCGCCTCTTTAAAATTTTCTTGCATGACCACCAAACAGTTAGAGGAAGTGCATCGACTCTATATGATCCCCGATTATGTTGAGTTGATAGCCCTTGATCATGCAGATCGGGCGAGTCACCCCTTTTCCCACCGAATGGTATTAACCTCAGACATGTTCCTGGCAGGTTTTAGATTCCCCGACCATGCCCTGGTTTATGAAATTTTAGGGTTTTATGGGATTGCCCCTGCTCAGCTTACTCTGGTTTCCTGGGCTCACATACACTCCTTCATTCTCTTCTTTATGAATCAAGAACAGCCACCCACCCTAAATTTCTTCTATTATATGTTCAACTTTACCGCTACTACTTGGTCGAATCCCAGGACCAAGAAGGTCGAACATAACGGGATATATTACTTCTCCCACCGAGGCGCAGACTGTCCCACTATGTTGGAGACTTCTCCCTCTTCTTTCCCCAAATGGAAAGAATACTTTTTTTTTCAATTCAGTGAAGAGTGGCCACACCTTGAATGGTAGGTCTTCCTTGTCTATTGGAAATGGGTGGCATTTCGTCGACCCCAAAGTCTTGGGTGTTGTGCTAGAACTTACTCCTTTTGAAAGGGACATCCTCACAAGCCTTAAGGAGGATAAGAAGGTGAGATTCAAGAGTCTGAGTGACAATGTATTCCTCTTCAGATTTGGTCTGGGTAAGTATCTTTCTCTATTCTGCTTTTCTGTATGATTGAGATTGTTTTTTGACCACTAATCTTGCCCTTGTTATCTATGCAGTGGGTGGTTTTGACAATTCAGCATGGGAGGAACTTCTAGGAGCAGACCAATTCCTTGAATTAAATGCCAAACGGGCTGAGATTGCTCACATGATGGCCCGTCGACGAAAGGCCCTAGAGGCCTCCCAATCTTCAACCCCAAAAATAGCTACAACTTCTTCGAACCCCTACACCTGTAATCAAACCTCCACTAGTGGCGACAGAACCCCTTTCACTGCTTGTTAGCACCTCCAAAGGCAAGGAAAAACAAATAGATGCTGCCCCTATTGAGATTCTGGATAATGGTAGGTGTTTTCGGCCCCTCTATTAGGTTTGGTATCCTTGATTTAAATCATTATTTTCCATTGACTTTCTCCTTCTTTGTTTGTTAGACGAGGAAGACAACATACCTCTTTCGAGCAAGAAAAGATAGATAGCTCTCTAGGACACTCCCAAAGATGTCTGAGACAAGATTTTGTTTGCTCTAGAACCACTTCAGACCATCATCCCTCTATCATCAGCTCCTTCTCCAACGGTCACCCTGTCTTCTTACGAATTATCGAGCACGGCCTCCTTGGTGAGCACAACCAGCAGCACCATTTTTGCCACCACTATTGTATCCAGTTCTACTATGTCAGCTCCATCTACTACAGCTACCAAGGTGTCTTCGAGCCCCAACACCGCAATCTCGACCATGTTGGTGTCTTCAAGCCTTAGCACCACAATCTTGACCATGGTGGTGTCCTCATCTAGGACCAGGGTGTCACCCCTAAAGTCCATGGCTAGGTTGTAGGTGTCTTTTACTGCTCCTCTGGTCACCATCTCGTGCCCTCTGCATTTTACTCCTCTGATAATGACGACCACAAGGTTAGTGGCTTCAGACTCTGGTATAATTCTACCAATACCCCCTCTTCCATCAGCAAGTGCATCGTTACAATATCCAATTCGACTACTGCCAATGCAGGAGGGTTCATACCTCTTGAGGACACTTCGACTAGAAAAAGGTGTTTCATGCCCAAGTGGAAAGTGTCTGTGTTCAATAATTCGTTGAGGGATCTCTCTAAGGTTAGAGAGATAGTTCATCATGGCTGTCTTCCTGAGGATCAGAGGATTATCTAGGCTACCCCTTATGAGATCTTTTACGACACCTACTGCGGAGCTGTCACCAGGGTGAGTTCTTCTTTTCCTTTCTATTCTTATCATCTTTTGAAATTATCCTGTATGTCCTCCACGACTTACCTATCTTATCTGGCTTCCTTCAGATGATGAATATGGGGGAGTTCTTTAAAGAGACTTGTGACAACTTGCTTGCTGAGAATGCCAACCTTAAGTCGTCATTGGAAAGGGCCATTCGAGCATGGGACGCTGCCATTCAGATACAAGAACTGACTGCCAAAGGTCAAGTCGACGTTGAGTAAGCTCTGGCAACAAAAGGATCATCCCACTAGGTTGCCCTTGCCTCAGCCCACTTGGAAAGAGACGATGCTTGAAGATTGGTCAGGGAATGCAAGATGAAGTTAGAGCAAGCTGAAACAACCTTAGGCATCAACAAGAGTACCATATCTAACTTGAACAAAAAGTATAAAAACCTTGAAGATGTTCATGCTCGGATAGCTCAGAAGCTCAAGACCACTGATGAGAAGTTTGAAGAACTGACCATGCTGAAGGAGAACTTAGTTACGCAGAACACAGGTTTGAACCAATCTATCAAGTGCATGGAGGCTGAAAGAAACAAACTTTTAAAGGCATGTGGCCTTGTTCAGGAGGGAGAGGCTGCATTGAAGATTGAGCGGGATGACTTAAGGTTGGCTCTGGAGCAAAGTAAAAAAAAAAAAATAAGACTGCCCTTCAAGTACAGGTAACTCAATCAAATGATTGCAAGGCAGCTTTGCAAGGCGAAGTGGATCGACTAAACAAAGCACTCATTGAAGCACAGAACAATCCCACTCCAGACCTTGAAGAGTTGATGGTTGAATTGGTACAGTCGTAGGAGATGGCAGAACAAATAGACATGGAGAAGACCTTAGCTCTTTGTGCCACTACCATTTAGTTTCTAGACTTTGGTGTCTCGAACTGCCCCGCAGTAGATTTCTCTAGATGCTTATTGCTACCTAAGGTCTTTCCTGATCGTTTCCCAAAAAAGGGTCCTATTCTTACTTTGGCTCTTCCGGTGTCTGGCACTGAGTTGTCCACTATGGTGATCACTCCATGAGGGACTCCAGCTTTACCATCAGTTCCCGGTTCGCTTGCTTCTTCCTCAACAGCTGCTCCAAAAGTTCTTCTGATCGAGGGCCCTCCTTCATCAAGTACTCCATCTGATGTTTACCAAAACCCCCCAGATCACAAGGTCCCTACTAGACAAGTGTAAGGTTGTTGCGTTTTTTGGTTCTCTCCCTTATTTTTTTTTTTTTTTTTTTGGAGCCCTTGGCCTGCTTCTATACTTGATCTTTGCATGAATCAAAATGAATTTTTGATCACATGTTTATCTTACTTTTCCTCTGTTATCCCCCAAGCTGATAGGCTTAGCTTTTGACTAGGGCTATCGCTTAAAAGCACCCCTTCTCTTTTTGAACCCCTAGGTAAATATTGTTTTGAGTCTTAAGTCAAAGACTACGCCCCAAGCTGGTAGGCTTAGCCTTTGACTAAGGCTAGCAGATTACCAAAACTCATTTTCTTTAACTAGGTCATATTCATTAATAGGCCCTTAGGCATATACTTCTACGTGGTTGATTTCATCTACACACCCTAGGGTAGATACTTTTAATTGGTCGATTTCATTGACAAGTCCGTAGGTAGATTTCTTGTTGGTCTCAAGTTAAAGACTAACCCCTAAGCTAGTAGGCTTAGCCTTCGACTAAGGCTAGCAGATTGCAAAAACTCCTTTTCTTTTACTTGGTCAAATTCATCGACAGGTCCTTAGGCATATACTTTTACTTGGTCGATTTCATGGACAGGCCTGTAGGCAGATTTCTTTTGCTTGGTCGATTTCATCGACAAGTCCGTAGGCAGATTTCTTATTGGTCTCAAGTCAAAGACTACCCCCCCTAAGCTAGTAGGCTTAGCCTTCAACTAAGGCTAGCAGATTGCAAAAACTCCTTGTCCTTTACTTGGTCGAATTCATCGACAGGTCCTTAGGCAGATACTTTTACTTGGTCGATTTCATCGAAAGGCCCGTAGGCAGATTTCTTCGTGAAATTTAAACCAGAGATTATGGAATGAGTTTGAAATAGAAACACTTATCTTTCATTGATCATAAGGCATGTTACACATAGTACTTCCTCAAATTCTTTGAGTGCCATGTGAGAGGAACAGCCTTCCCCTCCATCGTTTCTAGATGATACGACCCTGGTCATGTCGCCTTCACTACTTTGTATGGGCCTTCCCAGGTAGGCATCAGTTTACCTTGTTGAGTAGGTTCAAAAGCTAAGGTGCTATGCAAAACTAAATCACCAAGTCGAAATAGATTCTCCTTTACCTTTGAGTTATAGTATCTGGTTGTCTTCTGTTGGTATGTCGAAATGTGGAGTCTAGCTGTGTCACACCCCAATTCCACACTGTACAGAATGGTGTGATGAACCGCTAGCAAACCAACGGTTCAACCAGGATCTCGAGTAGGCTATCCCCGTGTTATCTAAACTCCCACACATCCATAATCATAATCAGAGTAAATACACAATAGCGGAAATCTTATA
>JAMYWD010002171.1:0-12371 GCA_028583415.1 Protea cynaroides
TATTCGATTGTGGTTATGTGTAATGGTTTGTATGGGTGGACACGGCCTATTCGAGATCCTGGTGTGAACCGTTGGTTCGATGACGGTTCACTCACACCATTCTGGTTGGATCAGAATTGGGGTGTGACAGTCGAACCCCGAAGAAGCAGACAGGTCGGAACCCAGACAGCAGGAGGATAGAGGGACGCAAGCGGCTAATCAAGGGCCCTCACGTGAAGCGTTCTTCACTTATGAATAGTTTGAGACCGTGGCACAGCAGCTCGCGGTGTTAACCAGATTTGTCCAAGGGCTGTAGCCCCCAGTTGCTGAGGCTACGTTGCGTCCACCACCAGGAGCCATTTCCCCGATAGACCCGCGAAGGGAGGCTGATCCCCCTAGGGATCCACCTCGCGATCATCCTTGGAAAATGGAGGTAGACTCGTCAAAAATGGGGCCAGAGTGCACCTAAATCCGAAAATAAGTGGAACGGGATCAACCTCACAACATATGAGGATACTAGTTCGAGAGAGGTTAGGTCCGCAGCCAAGAGCAGCGCATGAAGGAGGAGCAGATGCCTTGGAAGAACTCTTGACACCGCGACACGCTCCGCTACCAGAGGTCATCATGGGGGTAGACAAACAGAAGGCGCCCATGGACCTAGAGGTAGCCACGAAGATAGCGGATCAGTTAGCAGTTCTGCACCAAAAGGTTGAAACAATGGAAAGGGCAGGCGTAACCCTAGAAGAAGACAGGGACTCTACGAACAACCCTTTGACCGATATCATTATGAGGGTCCCCTTGCCAAAGCGGTTCAGCATGCCCCCCGTGGATTCTTATGACGGATCCACCGATCTTGTCGCCTTTTAAAGCGTGGCTCGGATGTGGTTTAACAACCTACCTCCGCGATCTATTGACTCTTTCAAAACCATGGGAAAGCTCTTTAGAATGCACTTCCAAGGAAGTAGGGTGCAGCGGAAGATAAGCGTGCACTTCATGAATATGAGACAAAAGTCCGATGAGACCCTATGGGCCTTCTTGGCCAGATTCAACTTGGAGTTACTACAGGTGAAAGACATCGATGAGGCGGTTCATTTCGCTACGTTGAGAGCAGCGGTCACTGACCCAAAGCTCAGATTTTCCATCGCCAAAAAGGAACCGGCTGACTTGCAAGAGCTCTTGGCTTGATGTGAGAAGTTCGCCACAGCTAACGAGATCTACGAAGCCAGCAAGGGCTTAGTTGACACTCCCAACAAGCGGACAGACGAGAGGCAAGACCTTACATGTCCAGGAGACCACAAGAGGTCGAGAAGAGAGGAAGCCAGAGCTCACGGCCTAATCCAGAAGAAGTTCAGTGATTACACCCTGCTCAACAGGCCCCTTGGAGACGTCTATACGCTCATCACTAATGATGGCTATCTCCAAAGTCCCCAGAATATTTTAACCGAAGCACAACGGAGAAACCCGAACAAGTACTGCCAATACCATCGGGACATTGGTCATACCACCGATGAGTGTTGGAACCTGCAGGCAGAGATCGAGGACCTCATTCAAAGAGGATACTATAGGCAATATGTGGAACATAATGCCCCAAAGATACCCGCGACATCAGGGGAAGAGCGTAGAAGACCACCCGTGTAAGACCTGTATCAATCTAACCCGGTCTTACCACCTTGAACCAGGTCTACCCATCATGGTCGAACCAAATGGATCACGTGCGTGAAGGAGATCACGATCCCAGGTATTAAACTGACCCAAAAACACTCAAAATAAGGAGAGGGTCGCATACCCAGCAAGGGAGGGTCGGACCCCCCCAGTATAAAAGTTAGACCCCCAGTTTTACATGGGGGGTCGGACATTTTAAGGACCAGGGATCGACGGGATCTCCGACCCCCCTATCGACCCCCGGTAGTTGGTAAAAACAGCTGTAAGCACCCCATTTTTGCCACCCTCGGCATAAGTGAACCAATATGGTAGGTTTCTGACCTTTAACCCAAAGATTTGTGATTTTTCACTGATCCCCACAGCAGGGTCATGGGCTATTATCTGCATAGATGCATAGGTCATAGAATTATCTTCGAAACGAGACCAGAATTGCTCAATTCTGATATCAATGAGGAAGATATGACCATTTTAGTCGGATGATACATATATGAGAGGTTTCTGAAATTATTATAAATAATCCCAAGGGCCTTCATGCAAATTATCCTAAGTCGGATCGTTTGAATTTCAAATCATCATATCTTGATCATCCGACATCGGATTCAGATGATTCCAAAACCATTATTCTTCATTCATGATGTTCTACAAAGTGGACGTAAAAAATCCCGGGTAGAAGTCACCAGTGGGTCCCATGCAAGCTTGCATGCAAAATGATCGTTAGAACTTCAAAGCTTCATATCTTTTCCGTTCTACGTCGGATTCAGACGATTCCAAGGCCATTGTTCTTCATTTGTGATGTCCTACAAAGTGGACGTGGAAAATCTTGGGTAAAGGTCTCCGGAGGGTCCCATGCAAAATTACATATGGAAATGGTCATTTAATATTAAAAAATTCATATTTTGATCATCCCATATCCAAATCAGGTGATTCCAGTCTCATTATGTTCCATTTTTAGTGCTCTACAAAGTGGACGTAAAATATTTCCGATAGAAGCCTCCGAAGGATCTCATACAGAATGGCCAGCCAAATTATCGATAATTGATCCGCTTAAACTTCAAAAATTCATAAGTTGACCATTTTACTTCCAAATGAGGTGATTCCAGTTCCTATATTCCTCATTTTTAAGGTTCTACAAAATGAACGTAAAAAATTTAGAATAGAGGCCATCAGAAAATTCCATGCGGGACGACAGCAGAAATGACCCATGAAATGACTAGGAGAGAAAACCCAGTTAATTCCAATCAATCCAGTCAACTCAGCTCAGTTCAAGCCAGTCTAGGCCCAACCCAATCAATCCTTGTCAATCCAGACCAATTCATGGTGGCACATACGCATATATTTCTTTTATATATTATTATATAATGTATAATATATTATAATATATCATATAATATATACATATGTCTTATATGTATATTATATTATATATATTAATATATTAATATATTATATAATTATATATATTTTTTATATAGAAAACAAAGGATCCCAAAGAGAGAGGACCGAAAAAAAAAAGGGGGAAAAAGGAAAGAAATAAAGAGAATAAGATCGGGGAAGAGGAGAAATAAAGAAAGAATAAGAAAAGGAAAAAAAAAAGAAAGAAAAGAGGACCCGAGGAGAATCCGAAGGGAGAGAGAGAGAGAGAGAGAGAGAGAAAGAGAGAGAGAAGAGTGAGAGAGAGCGGTGGAAAGAAAAGGAAAAAAAACAGAAAAAAAGAAGATTGAGAAATCGAGAAAGATTGAGAGAGAGGGAGAGAAAAGAATAAAAAAAAGAAAAAAAAAGAGAGGATGGCGAAACCGAAGAAGGAAAGAAGAGGGAGAAGAAGGAAAGAGAGGGAAGAGGGAAAATAAAATAAAATAAAATAAAAGCTTGTCGGTTGGAAAAGGGAAGAAAACCGGAGAAGATAAGAAGAGAAAAGGGAGGCTGGAAAATGAGAAAAGGAGAAAAATCGAGATGAGGAAAGGAGAGAGAGAGTGGAGGAAGAAAAGAATAAAAAAAAAACAGAAAAGAGGAAAGAAACCGAGAAGAGAGAGAGGAAGAAAAGGAAGAAGCATGAGGTGGAGAGGAGAAGTAAAATTAGAAAAGAAGGGGAGAGGACCGAAAAGAAGGAGGAGGTGGAAAGGAGAAGAAAAAAAGCAGAAAAAAAAATGGAGAAGAAGGAGGAGAAAACCGAAAGAAGGGAGAGAGAGAGAGAGAGAGAGAGAGAGAGAGAGAGAGAGAGAGAGAGAGAGAGAGAGAAGAAGAAGAGGGAGAAATCGAAAGAGAGGAAGCGAGAAGAAGAAGAAGGAGAAGGCAACCACTGGAGGTGGCTCTGCGATTCAGGTAAGCTGCTGCCCCCATCTTCTTTTACTCCTCTTGCACGATCACCGATCCACCTTGAACCCAACCTCCATCTCCTACATGAACCACATCTGTCCACATCTGCTGCCTTAATACCACCATGCACCACCACTTAGAAAAACCTGCAGCCATTACCCGTTGTCAAACCACCAACCCAACACCCTACTATCCCATACTCTCCACGTAACCTGCTGCAACCACTTACCTCCTCATTAACCAAATCCAACCCTTGATCCATCCCTGCATCATTTATTTAATTATAACCCTTTGATTTCCCATCAATCCTCTGATCCCATATGTTTTAATTTAATGTGAAATCTGATGTGAATGTGTTTGAGTTTCATATCTATTGACCCGAATGCTTGAATTTCATGTAATCAAAATTTGATTCGAATGAGTTTGAATTTGATTAAGATTAATTCATATGATTCAATATATTTTTGAATAAATTTGATTGGTTGGGTGATGATCCTATTTTGGTAATGAGATTAAGTATGTACCATGGGATGATAATTTTATTTTGATTGTGATGAAATTGAATTGATTCCATCGATTAGGTGAATATGTGATGAAAATTGAATTGATCCCATCGTAATAAAATTGAATTGATCCCATTGATTATGGGAATTTTGATGAAATTGAGTTGATCTTATCGATCATATGAATCTTGATGAATTTGATCCGATCATATGAATTTGTAATTGAATTGATCAGATCATATGGAATTTTGATTAATCCGATCATATGATTCTTGATGAAATTGAATTTGAGCCGACTGTGGAATATTGTGATGAAATTGTAATTGATCCGATCGTATGGAATTATGATTGATTCAATTATGGCATTATGATGAAAATTGATTTGATTATGGCATTATGATGAAAATTGATCCGATTATGGTATTATGATGAAAATTGATCCGATTATAGCATTATGATGAAGATTGATTCGATTATGGCAAAAAAAAATTGATTCGATTATGGCATTATGATGAAAGTTGATCCGATCATATGGAATTTTGATGGAATTAAAATTGATCCGATCATATGCTTGGAATGGTATGATTAAAATTGAACCATTGATCTTGGAGTTTTGATTTGATCCGTTGATCATAATTTACCTTCATTTGAGTAATCTGAATGGTTAGATTATTAATTTGAGTAATCTAAACCGTTGGATTATCTCAAAGTGATGTAAATGGATATGAATGATTAGATTATCATGATAAGTGATCTGGACCGTTAGATTATCTTTGGGAGTGGTTGAAATAATTTTGAACGGTTAGATTACCATCAATAGTGATTTATACCGTTGAATTTTTCATCATGAATATTTGTATGCTCATTGCCATAGTTGGATGCTTATTGCCATAATTAGGGTAGAAAACCCTAAAATGGAAAGAATTTAACAATTAGGGTAGAAAATCCTAAAAAATGGAAAGAAAATAACAATTAGGGTAGAAAATCCTAAAATGGAAAGAAAGTAACAATTAGGGTAGAAAACCCTAAAATGAAAAGAAAATAACAATTAGGGTAGAAAATCCTAAAAAAAAAAAAAATGGAAAGAAAATAACAATTATGGTAGAAAACCCTAAAATGGAAAGAAAGTAACAATTAGGGTAGAAAACCCTAAAATGGAAAGAAAATAACAATTAGGGTAGAAAACCCTAAAAAAATGGAAAGAAAATAATTAGGGTAGAAAACCCTAAAATGGAAGGAAAATAACAATTAGGGTAGAAAACCCTAAAAAATGGAAAGAAAATAACTAGGGTAGAAAACCCTAAAATGGAAAGAAAATAACAATTAGGGTAGAAAATCCTAAAAAATGGAAAGAAAATAGTGATTAGGGTAGAAAATCCTAAAATGGAAAGAAAATAGCAATTATGGTAGAAAACCCTAAAATGGAAAGAAAATAATAATTAGGGTAGAAAACCCTAAAATTGAAAGAAAGTAACAATTAGGGTAGAAAACCCTAAAATGGAAAGAAAATAGCAATTAGGGTAGAAAACCTTAAATATGGAAAGAAAATAGCAATTAGGGTCTTGCCATACTTAGAAGATAGCCTACTAGATCATGCCATATAGGCTCTTGCCTTATTTGCAATATATGCCATATTTGAAAGATTTTTAAACAATCTTACTGTATGTGAATTTCTTTTCATAAATGTTTTATGTGCCATATTTAGATAGAATATTCTATTTTTTTGGCAATAACTTATTTTATGCAACACCCTAGTCAAACTACCATATCTGTACACTTCTAAAAGACAATGTAGGTGTGGGGACGTGCATTTAGGCACCTACATTCTTGGGAAGGGCATAATGGAAATAATAAAACCTTAATAAAGAAAGAGAATTCTTTGCCAAACCTTCCATAATTAGAATTCAAAATGAAAAGGGTAATTTAGGACGATTTGTCCCTCGGAAAACCCTAAACCTAGAATAGGTTCTAAACCCTAAACCTAGAATAGGTTCTCAATCATTAACCTAGAACAGGTTATCCATTTTTGAACTACATGGATTCTAATTCCTAGGGCAAACCCTAGGATACGTAGGCTATTTGGGAGAATCCCAAATTCGGATCCACACATTTAGTCCACTCGGACTATCCATATATCCACTAGGATATCTATCCATATTCCAACCCAAAAAGGGTTATCCAAACCTTAGTCCACTCGAACTATCCATAGATCCACTAGGATACCTACCCATATTTTGACCCAAATAGGATTATCCAGCCCGAACTACGCGGATTCTGATTCCTAGGTTAAACCCTAGGGTACGTAGGCTATTTGGGAGAATCCCAAATTCGGATCCACACCTTAGTCCACTTGGACTATCCATAGATCCACTAGGATATTATCCACATTCTAACCCAAATAGGGTTATTCTTAGATCCACTAGGACTATCTATCAGTCCACTTGAACTATCCAGATCCTAACCCATAGGATTTCTCAGCCATTTAAGCATAAATTTCAACTTGAACAATAAACTTAATCATGCACAAGCATAAATCACATCCATAAACTTTAATCACACCTGAACTACGATGGTGAACCTGATTTTCGGAATAATTCCGTGATACGTAGACAATCTGATGGATACAGATTCGGTTCAATGATATCAAACCCCTTGGTTTGGTTTGGCTTAGCAAATAGAGTCTAGCATAGGAAAGGTATAGGAGATCGATTTCGATCGGGCAGTTTGGGTGCCTAACCCCTTCCCACAATCGTAACCTGACACTTACCCAATCTCTGATGGACCAGAATTCCAATCTAAGGGTCATGAGTCAATCGAAGTCTTACCTTGGGGTGAGATTTCACATTTCTAAGGTCCTAGACCTAAATCTAGGTGGCGACTTCAAAAGATTTCCATCTTTGTCCTCACAACAGCTCGAACCAAAAATTAGGAAACTTTCCTAATTTCAATGGGATTCCTTCCTAATCTCAATGTGACTTATTTTAGGAGTTTCTACTCCATAAATAGGACGTCCCTAAGCCTCTTTCATTCCTTTTAGAATCCTAATTGGATTGAGAGAAAGAGAAGGAGAAAGAGAAGGAGAAAGAGAAGAGAAGAGAAGGAAAGTGGAGAAGAAGATCAAGGAGAAGGCTTCAGAGAAACAAGCCTAATTCTCAGGCAAGGATACCAACTCCGTGTAATCCTACAGACCTTAGAATAGATAGAGAAGAGGGAATGCTCTAGGAGGAACCCAAATCATCCACCCATGGTTAGGTTTTCATGGAAAATCATGGGGGAAATCATGAAAGTCATATAGGTGAATGAACCACGGGTTTAGGCCATAGAACATGTATGGAATGGACTGTAGGAGTAGGCCATAGGACCCCAAACACGAAGAATAGACTGAAGGAAGAAAAATTGACAAAACCCACAGGGGGTCGCATGGGGGGTCGATGGCCAATCGACCCTACCAGACCCTGAGCATCGACCCCCAGTGTTCGGGAAGCCCAGAATAGGGGTGGTCGCACCCAGGGTCGATAAACCTCCGACCCTAGCATCGACCCCCAGTTAGCAACATGCTTTTTAAAGTCTGAATTAATTCTAATTAAATTCTATCGACTTGGTTAGGTTTTCTAGTGATATAATATCGATATATAGTTGATTTTTAAAGCTTGAAAGAGGACTTACAATCAAGCAAAGGTGAGGGAACAAGACCTAAACTAATTGGTTAATAATAAATTATTTTATTCTTGAGTCCAATGCCATGATTGATTTTATGCGTGTATGATTGTTATGTGCATTCAACATGTCATCCAATATTTCTATTATTATTGTTCATGCATATTTAATTCTTGTTTGTACATGATAATGATGATGATGATGATGATAGGAATAGGCATGTGGATGTATGTGTGTGGTTGGTGTGCTTGATGCGAGCGAGTATTAGGGGGGAGGTGTCATAGGCCAGGCCTCAGCACTCTAGCTCTATCTCTAACTCAAGTCTTGTGCATTAGCATCATCGTATCGTCGTTACTTTAGCAGAACTATTACGTCGTAGAGTTTCAGGGGAGGTGGTCTCGGTCCTTGTAGTCTCTGACTCTACTGGGGGGCCTTAACTCTATCTCTATGGGCGTTCTGAGGGATGCTGGGGTGAGGCCTTGGATACACTATTTGGCATTAAGATTGATTAGTTGCGAGCCCAGTTTGCAAGCCCTCGCCAGCAGGAGCTTACGTGTGGGTTTGGCACTGTACACTAATAAATGTTAACCTTTGTTGTACAATGTTCATGGTAGGGTGGATGGGGACGACAATAAATGTTAACCTTTGGGCGGGCTTCCACACCATGTGTATAGAGGAGGGGTCAATAAACGTTAACCTTTGACCTCCAACCCTTTCTATTGCATATTGCAAACTTTAAACCAGACCATAGATATGAATTGAAGACATGCATATGTAATGTTGCATTGTTTTGTTTGCTCACTGAGCCATGATGTGTGCTCACCCTCTCGACGTCGAATATTTTTAGTTGATAATGCAGGTACTATCGTCAAAGATTATGTCAACGCTCCAGTGTACGGGTACATGGCGGTGATGGAAGTTGAAGACGAAGTGGATACGCATGACTCCTCTTGCAAGGGCAACTCATGCGTTTTCGATTAGATTTTATTTTAATTATTTGGATTTAGTAAAGACATGTAATTGATATTTATTTATGTCTTAGTTGATACAGAATAATTTACTACTTAAATATGATTATCACATCTAGATTTCTCAGTTCATTTTACTATAAGACTTCCGCTATTGTGTATTTACTCTAATTATGAATGTGGATGTATGAGGTTTAGATAAAACGGATATAGCCTACTCGAGATCCTGGTTGAACTGTTGGTTTGCTAGCGGTTCATTACACCATTCTGAATAGTGCGGAATTGGGGTGTGACAACTTGGTATCAGAGCATCTCAGGCCTTGTCCGCTAAACTAGCATACCTTCACGACGAATTTTAACTGAGATAGGATAAAAGTAAAAACTGTAATATTAACACACTATAAGCACAAGTGATGTTTGAGACCAAATTTGAAAAGAGAATACTGCATCTATTAAAGGGAGAATAATTTAAAATACAATGAGAGAGAAACAAACGTATATAAATAGCTAAAGCAGAGTACAGTCCACAACCCAGACAGTTACTCTGTAGTGCAAAGAAAGAAAATAAATACAATCATGGAGCTGGAGGTGAAGGAGGAGGCGGTGCCTCACGGTCTCTGTCATAATCCTCAGCGTAGACTCTAGTCAACCAGGCTACCTGAGTCTGGGTCGTCTGAAGACTAGCTATGAGACCATCCAACCACTAATCACTCACGCGTTGAGCACCCAAAAACTCCTCCATATACATATCTGACCGGCGCTGAGCATCTATGAGCTCTCCCATCCTCATGTCTGATATGCGCTGGGCGTCTAGTAGCTCATCTACTCTCACACGCTGAGCGTCTAGTAACTCCCCCATCCTCAGATCAGATCTACGTTGAGCCTCTTTGATCTCATGCAATATCCCCATCATATCAGAAGGTGGGTGTGAAGGACCAGCCGCATGAGAAGGACCAGCCGCGTAAGAAGTACTAGCTCCAGCAGCATGTGTAGGTGAAGGAGGTGGTATGGAGTCCACATCCATGTACAGACGGTCATCATCACCAGCAGGCTCCCTATGAACTCCAGCGGCTGCTGCTGCTACCTCAGCGTCAGCCATCTCTAGACTAGTGCGAGGGCGCACCATCGCGTTCCTCTCCTCATCACTGACCTGGGCATCCGGCATGCCCATCTTGCAAATAGCCTCCCAATCCAGAGGCGATGAGAAGGATTTCTCCTGAATCTTCTCATCCAATAAGTCAACCCCCAGGCGGGTAAGCAGCGTAGTGATCATACGTCCGTAAGGAAGGTTGCCATTGTGACTGGGCAACGTGGCGCTGATCATGGTACGCATGATGATGTATGGAAGGCAGACGGGCTGCCTAGTGCATATACAGTATAATAGATACTGGGTCAACTGGTAGATCCTCTCGTAATGACCACTCTGCGGTATCAGGTTATGCTGAATGATCTTGCAATATACCCGTGGATCTGAGTGCAGACAACTCGCTTTCATCTGCCAGCGATCAGGTCGGATGAGCTGGCTATCGATCTCAGCCCTCATCTGTAGAGAGAAGAACTGGGGCTTTCCAGGAGCACAGAACACCATGGGGCCAGCATAGGAAATGCCCAGTAAGTCGGCCAGCTGTCGATAATAAAATGAGACGTCAACCCCCTTGACGTAGCTAGTGATCCGGAGCTCATTACCCCTCTCAACATCATTGTAATCCTCTACCACCTGGAGGTTACAATAGAACTGGCGTACCAAGTCAGGGCAGGTATAGGCATCATAGGTGATGACAGGAAGCCATCCCATATCACCAAATGCTCTCTCCACATTGAACAAGGCTAACTCAGCCAAGTTCACCTTGCGACCTCCTTCTACCTTCTTGCGAGTGTAATGGGCATATTGTGCCTCGACTTCGTTGGAACGGAAACGAAGACGGTCGCGAACTCTGGGTACCTTGGTATGGGTCATAATATCTGCAAATCACAAGGAAAAACAGATAATGTATTAGTAAGGTAGAAAAATCCAAAATTTCGACATAATAACGATGTAAATTGGACAAAAACCTCACTTTTCACCCATACACGTGGGCAGGAGGACTTACAAAGATCCTAAACGAACTTGTGAGACTTAAACAGGCAAAAATTGCAACTAATTAGATTGAATTGCAAGAAATTTCAAGAAATTCAAAATTTTGCCAAAATTAGGGCAAAAAGTGAAAATTTTGAGTTTTGCAATAACCAACCGATGAAACTCAAATATTTTTGAGGGCTTTCGTCCATTGACTCACCAACAACAAAAGTCCCCAATAAAAATTGAATTTTTACGGCTGAAAAAAGTTAATTTGAAGAAAATGAGATATACGGGTGAAAACCTAGAAAAGAAAACCTAAAAACATGTAAAGGTAAGATACATACCTGTAGGGAAGGTGTAGACGTCGAAACAAGGAACCCAAATGACCAATGTAGCAGAGTTGGCACTGCAGCAACTCAGAGGAAGGAGACGAGTCGAAATGGTGGAGGAAGAATGGAAAATGAACTCAAAATCGGACCTTAAAAATCTGATTTTTGGTCCGGGGGTCGGAGAATTCGATTAGAACAATCGACCCCCATATCGACCCCCGCATCGACCCTCGGCTCTCGGGAACCTGACAGAGAACCAGGGGTCGCACCCTGGGTCGGACATACTCCGACCCCCCATCGAACCAGGGGTCTCGGGAAAAATGGGTGATTTTCCAGGGTCGGATACTGAGGGTCGGATACCCATCGACCCCCACCATCGACCCTGCATAGAAAAGACAGTATTATTTCACAGAATGATCTGAAAAAATTGAAAATAACATCGGTTAGCATATCTACATGAAGTATAAGTGATTGCCTCATGTATTTTAATGATTTTCAGGCATCACCATTATCAGAGGAAAAATATGGCGGCACAACAACTTCAACAAATGCAACACGCGCAAACCCATATACAGGCAATGATGGGAATGATGTTCCAGGCGGCACAAACTACACCTATGCCGGTTGGGCAAGCCAATGCAACACCGGTGGGTAATCACCCAACACCTCAACCACCAGCTGCACAGATTCCAGTACCACATCCTGAGGTAGTGCAGGGAAATTTTCAGTATCCACCACCTATATATGGGGCATATGCTCCTAATCAGCTGGATCACTCTCGACTCATCGAGAGATTCTTAAAGATGAAACCTAAGGAGTTCAACGGAAAACCGTCTGATCCGCTATGGCCGCAATAATTGGATCGACGAAATGGAGAGAAATTTTCTCATGATGACTATCA
>JAMYWD010002172.1:0-12332 GCA_028583415.1 Protea cynaroides
GCATCAGTCTTCTTTGGAAATCTTTCGACTCTTGGATGCCGTGGATGCAAAGCGTGATCGACTGGTCCCTCGCCTAACTGGTTCCTCTTCATCAGTCCCTACGATCCAATTGCCTGTGACCATCGCCAACCTACCGCCTACCGAATTTGTTACCGCCAAACTTCCACATCCCCTGTTCCCTCCATACAGCCCCAATGGCAAACCTATTGTCGGTGGAATCTGTGAAGAGAAAACAGACAGTATGGAACTCCTAACAAGATTCAAGAGCTCCTTAAAGAGGGGATTCCTGAGGTGTTATTAACTGAATACATTCCCAAGACTCCCAGGTCAGGCATTAATCATAGACACTAGATAGAATGGTGGTAGAGAAGACAGCAGGAAGAAAGTTACACCAAGAGAGGCGAAAAACGTTTTTGTTCTTGCACACTTTTTCATCCATCCCAGGCTACATATATATATACTCCACAAATTATGAACCTCTCCTTTTGAGACCAGTTGGTTCCTGACAGCCACCGTTTGTGATTTGACTATGTAGAGTACTGTAGGCCAGTAGACTTTCGACCCCCTAGAACAGACTGTTACATCATGTCAGCCACCTTTCGACCCCCTGGTACAGATCATTACATCATGTCAACCACCTTTCGACCCCTTGGAACAGATCATTACATCATGTCAACCACCTTTCAACCCCTTAGGATTGCTTTTCGACCCCTTTGTGGGCTAGGTTCTTCGGGGTTCCCAATCATTGTCCCTGCCATGGTTCTATTTCCAAGTAATATTTCACCTTTCCGTCGATTCAAATTGAGATCTTTTGAATCGGCGGGTCAGATCAGAGTATTCAGCATTAATGGTTGTTGTCGGCATTTATGACCATTGATAGTGACCCATCAATGACCCAGCTAACCCTGTCTATTCATTACCTCCAGTTTGTGTCAAATCAGTGAGGGGTCGAACTTAGACATCTTTTAAGATTTACCATAATGCCTTCCTTTTCAACATCCTGGATGACCGCCACGTGGTCATCTCCTGTGATTGGGATGTATGCCACGTGGTTACCTTCTGTGATTGACTTCCAGCGGATATTTTCCCCCAACAAAACCCAAGCCCTAAACTAGCCTCAAACGCAGGCCTTGCTCACAATTCTCCAACCTGACGAGCTGGAGGAGCTGGACGACCTGGTCCATCTTGTTGAGGAAGATAACCGTGTTGGGGACACCGAACTGAGTCGCAAGAAGGATGTATTCCTTGGTCCGAGGCATAGTCCATTGACGCCGGAGACGACAAGGATGCCACCGGTGATCATGTTCTTGACGTACTCAGCATAGCCAAGATTCTCGGTCTTGTATTTGACGTGGACCGTATTGAGGGCCGGCCCCCTTCGGTGGGACACTGGTTCCTCCGACCGACGATTTATTACGAGAAGGGATCGCCGCTCGACTGCCATTACCCCCTTGGACTGAAACACAACGACGGATCTCTGTACTCTGCAGCTGGCCGAGTTCACTTACGCGGCCTGCCTCCTCCGGTTGAGGCACTTAAGATCAGATCTGGTTTTGCTCTATTTTTTGTTTTGGGGATTTCCACTTCCACCTGCAAACCAGCCATTTTAGTCACAACTTCGTATCTCCTACATGGACGGCCACCTCCTCCGATGGTTACTTGATAAGTGCTTACTTATCTTAGGATTGAATCAAAGAAGGAAGAGAGAAAATAGGAAAAAAGAGAGAGAGTAGCAGTAGGATTCTTCGAGGGAACCCAAAACCTCCAATAATAGGACTCTTCGAGGGAATCCAAAGCCTCCAAATCAACACGTTAGTATTGAGATAATTTAGGGATTCAATTCATTGTCATTTTCTCATTCATAAGAACCCATATAAATAGGCATTCCAAACGGTTACAACTTACATGTAGATAATACTGAATTTAATATAATTTAAATAATTTGAGATAATTACTCCCATTATCCCATAACCCATCATCTTAATAACTATCCACTCACTAATCACATGACACATGTCATCCATTAACAATTTAGTTACATAACCACCCATGTTACATGATTAACTCATCCCATAACTCTATAACTACTAAAATAACTAATTATAATAATTCACTACTTCAATAGGGATCCACATGTACGTAACATTACTCGTCGTCATCGCAGTTCGTGGGTTCCCTTGATGCCTGCATGGCCCCCTCCATTTGATGCACTGAAGATCAGATCTGGCTTACCCTGCATCTTCAGCTATTTCGACCTCTGTAAATGTCTACAAGATGAAGTTTCTTGAGAAGAACGAAAGAAGGAAGAGGTCTCTGTGAGGACAATGGAAAATCGATGTGATCCTCCTCGGGATGGAAGTGTATGCTGTATCGATGAAGATCAATTTTCTGTTGGAGTCGCCACTTAGATTAAGGTCTAGGACCTCTAAAAATGTAGCATCACCCTAAGGTAAAACTTCTATTGACTCGTGACCCAATGTATCGGCTCTTTGGTCTGCAAGAGATCGGGTAAGTATTCAGGGTACGGTTATGGGAAGGTGTTAGGCACCCAAACCGCCCGATCAATATCAACCTCCTAAACTTTCCTTAAATTCTAATTTTGGTTGTGCTTGGTCAAATGGATGACTAGGGTTCAATGGAGGATGTCCTAAACCAAGTTGCTAAGTTATTCTAACCTAGGGTTCAACCAATTATGTTTTAAAGCAAATAAACAAGCAAATATAATGTACAATATTATACAGTGAACCGGACCAAAGATGGTTCGGTCTTGGACTGAATCTGAGACGTGTAAGACATCTCAAACTGCCTACGTATTCCAATCCTGGAAATCAAGTCCAAAAACGTAGTTTGAAATGGTTTGTGTGATTAATGATTATGGAAGTGATTTATGCATTTGCTTCAATTAGATTCTTTGTTGTTCAAGTTGAAGTTTATGCTGGATGTATGGTTGATGGGTGGCTTTGTACCGTATTTGGGATTCTCAAATTGCCTACGTATTCTAAGGTTTGCCCTAGAAATCAGGTACGACGTAGTTCAAAATTTATGAGAGTTGGAATTGGAATGTGTACCAAATTCCTTCCATTTTTGTCAATAGGATCTAGGGATGAGACTTAAATTCCTACCATTTTTATTTGTTTCCATTTTTGTCAATAGGATCTAGGGATGAGACCTAGATTCCTACCATTTTTATTGTTTCTATTTTTATCAATAGGATCTAGGGATGAGACCTAGATTCCTATCATTCAGATTTGGGATGTGTACCAAATTCTTTCTATTTTTGTTAATAGGATCTAGGGATGAGACCTAAATTCCTACCATTTTTATTGTTTCCATTTTTAGGTTTCTAGGGTTTCCTATCCCTTTTCATGATTTTCATTTTTTAGGGTTTCATACCCTAATTATTCTCTTTATTCTAGGGTTTATTTTGCCCTAATTGCTATTTTTTATTTTTAGGGTTTCACTTTCCCTAATTATTGTTTTCTTTCCATCTTAGGGTTTTCTACCCTAATTGTTCAATTCTTTCTATTTTAGGGTGTATCTTGCCCTAATTGCTATTTTTTTATTTTTTCTCTTTCCAAGACAAATATGACAAATGAAAATATTCCAACTATATCAATGGTAGTATTCCAAATATAGCAGTGTTGAAAATATATTCAAATTTAACAACAAATCAGTCAAAAATGGTAAGTGAGCATGTGAATCAATACAAACATGGTAAGTGTGCATCCAAACATGACAGTAATCATCCAATATAGCATGTGAGCAAGTGTAGCAGACAAATATGGTAATAAGCATGTGTAGCATTCCAACCATGACAATGTGATTATTTCAATTATGGTAGTGTGATCATTCCAATTATGACAGTGTGATCATTCCAATTATGGCAGTGTGACCATTCCAATTATAGTAGTGTATGCATACGAGCATCCGAACATAGCATGTGAACAAATATAGCATCAAATATGGCATGTGAGAAACAACCAAAGCATATGAGAATCAATCAAAACATGATGGAACACGCAGCAAGATGATAGCTTTGTCAGGCTGGACCAAAATGGGCACATAGGGCACTGTACTTACTCAAAAAATTCTTAAAAGATATCTTTGAAAAGAGGACTCAGAGGCCAACATTTTCTCTCAAGGAAGCTAATCCTAAAAGAGACCATAGGCAGGTCGAAAACATTCCCCAAAGTATAGGCAAATACACTGGTCAGGTCTGTTTCGGATTCTGGCCAGTGGTACTATAAAATCAATATAAAATCATATAGCTCATGAAAATAAAATCGAATACATGGTCAGAAAGAGGACTCAGAGGCCAACATTTTGTCTCAAGGAAGCTAATCCTGAAAGAGACCATAGGCAGGTCGAAAACATTCCCGCATGCAGGCAAATACACTTTGGTCGGTGCCTGTTCCGGATTCTGGCCAGTGGTACTATAAAATTAATATAAAATCATATAGCTCATGAAAATAAAATCCAAGTATATGGTCAGAAAGAGGACTCAGAGGCCAACATTTTGTCTCAAGGAACCTAATCCTAAAAGAGATCATAGGCAGGTCGAAAACATTCCCCAAGTACGAGGCAAATACACCGGTCGTCCGTTTCGCATTCTGGCCAATGGTACTATAAAATCAATATAAAATCATATAGATCATAAAAATAAAATCCGAATACATGGTCAGAAAGAGGACTCAGAGGCCAACATTTTGTCTCAAGGAACCTAATCCTAAAAGAGACCATAGGTAGGTCGACAATATTCCCCAAGTACATGCAAATACATTGGTCAGATCTGTTCCAGATTCTGGCCAGTGGTACTATAAAATCAATATAAAATCATATAGATCGTGAAAACAAAATCTGAATACATGGTCAGAAAGAGGACTCAGAGGCCAACATTTTGTCTCAAGGAACCTAATCCTAAAAGAGATCATAGGCAGGTCGAAAACAGTCCCTAAGTACATGCAAATACACTGGTCAGGTCTGTTCCAGATTCAGGCTAGTGGTACTATAAAATCAATATAAAATCATATAGCTCATGAAAATAAAATCCGAATACATGGTCAGAAAGAGGACTCAGAGGCCAGCATTTTGTCTCAATGAACCTTATGCAAACAGAGGCATCTTCCTAATGCTAGACACCAATCTCGGACATGCATTTGCAAAGTATACTTTGACTTTGAAAAAATAATCGACGAGAAGGATGGATCTCCTACCTCAGGCTTCTTCACTCTACTTTCTCTTTTGCATCTTCTCATCATCCTCCTTGCTGCTTTCTCTGATCCTTCTCTCTTTTTCCTCTAGATCTTCCCTTCTTAACACCTCTTTCTCTCTCTCTCTCTCTCTCTCTCTCTCTCCTTCTCTCTTTTTCTATTTTCTTCTTCTTCTCTTTTTTACCGATTTTTTTCCTTTTTCTCCCAAAACCTAGCCCCTTAGAAAAAGCCACGTTTTTCTCTTTCTTTCCTCCCTTTTTTTCTCTCTTCTTCCCTTCTTTTTTCTCCCAAAAACGAGCTTCCTAAGCTTTTCACGTTTTTTTTCTCTTTCCCTTTTTTTTTTTTGGAAAAATCCCCTCTTTCTTCTCTCTCACGTCCTTTTATCTTCTTCCCCTTCTTTCCCCTTTTGAAAAAATCTAGAAACCCTAAATCTTCTCCCTTTTCACGTCCTCTCTCTCCTCTTTTTTTCTCCTTTTCTAAATCCATCTAGAAACCCTAAAAAAACTCCATTTTCACGTTTCCTCTCTCCCCTCTTTCCTTTTTCTTCTCAAAATCTTTTGGATTATCTCAAAACCCTAAATCCCCTTCTCTTTCACATTTTCTCTCTCCCCTCTTTCCTTTTTCTTCTCAAAATCTTTTGGATTATCCTCAAAAACCGAAATCCCCCTTCTCTTTCACGTTTTCTCTCTCCCCTCTTTCCTTTTTCTTCTCAAAATCTTTTGGATTATCTCAAAACCCTAAATCCCCTTCTCTTTCACGATTTCTCTTTCCCCTCTTTCTTTTTTCTTCTCAAAATCTTTTGGATTATCTCAAAACCCTAAATCCCCCTTCTCTTTCACGTTTTCTCTCTCTCCTCTTTTCTTTTTCTTCTCAAAATCTTTTGGATTATCATTTACATATAATAATATATATTATATACATATATACACATATATTTAATAACATATATATATATATATATATATATATATATATATATATATATATATATATATATATATATATATATATATATTATGCACATAGATGAACTGATTCGAAATGGGTTGAGATTGACTTAGGTTGACTGAGTTAAACTGATATGGGTTGAGCTAGGTTGGACCAAAACTGACTTGAACTGAGTTGACTGGATTGATTGAAATTAACTGGGTTTTCTCTCCTTGTCATTTCATGGGTCATTTCCGCTGTCATCCCGCATGGAATTTTCCGATGGCCTCTATTCCAAATTTTTTGTATTCATTTTGTAGAACAATAAAAATGAGGAATATAGGAACTTGAATCACCTCATTTGGAAGTAAAATGGTCAACTTATGAATTTTTGAAGTTTAAACGGACCAATTATCGATAATTTGGCTGACCATTCTGCATGAGAACCTTCGGAGGCTTCTACTGGAAATATTTTATGTCCACTTTGTAGAGCACTAAAAATGGAACATAATGAGACTGGAATCACCTGATTTGGATATGGGATGATCAAAATATGAATTTTTGAATATTAAATGACCATTTCCATATGTAATTTTGCATGGGACCCTCCGGAAACTTTTACCCGAGATTTTCCACGTCCACTTTGTAGGACATCACAAATGAAGAACAATGGCCTTGGAATCGTCTGAATCCGACGTAGAACGAAAAAGATATGAAGCTTTGAAGTTTTAAAGATAATTTTACATGAAAGCTTGCATGGGACCCACTGGTGACTTCTACCCGGGATTTTTTACGTCCACTTTGTAGAACATCATGAATGAAGAATAATGGCCTTGGAATCATCTGAATCCGATGTCGGATGATGAAGATATGATGATTTGAAATTCAAACAATCCGACTTACGCTAATTTGCATGAGGCCCCTGGGATTATTTATAATAATTTCATAAACCTCCCTTATATGTATCATCCAACTAAAATGGTCATATCTTCTTCATTTGATGTCAGAATCGAGCAATTCTGGTCTCATTTTGAAGATAATTCTATGACCTATGCATCCATGCAAAATTATAACCCATGACCTTGCTGTGGATCCATTGAAAACTTTCTCAAATTCAGAGACCCATTGAAAACTTCCTCAAATTCACAGTCAAAAATCTAAACTTTCGATCATCTTTCTCCTTTTGTTGTCCACATGTCAGCAGGACTTTGTTTAGCTGGGATGGCAAAAATGGGGTGCTTACAGTCTCACGGCAGATTCTTGATTCTCGAATCTCCTACAGAAAGAAATGGACCTCAGCGGGAAGTCCGATCAGAGAAATGAAGCCAGTAACAGCTCCGTCCTTTGCCGGAGAAGATGGAAACGAGAATTTTTTTTTTTTCTGAAAACCCTTCCGTTTTTCCCCATTTCTGAAACCCTTTCGTTTTACCCATTTTCTAAAAACCCTTTCGTTTTCCCCATTTTCTGAAAACACCTTCCGTTTTCCTTTTGAAACCACTTTCGTTAAGGATCCGCATCGTCTCCTCCCAGTAAATCCTCGTTGTTACCTCTCCAGAGTCCAACCGTCCAGCGTGCAGGTATGTTTTACAAGGACTGTCCCTTGTATTCGTTTATTCCAAACCAAAAATCAGATTTAATACCCTTTTGAAATCCACCGCCTTAATCCTTGTACCATTTTTTTTTTTTTGGGTAAATAATCCTTGTACCATTTCATTCGACATGTATTCTTTTACTCTTCTGATTTTTTTTTCATGCTTTCATCTACGCAGAAAGGCTTCTCTTTTGAATTTTTATCCTAAAACGAATTCCATGATAACATGCTATTATTACCAATTTGCCATTTGCTCTCTATTACCATTGAATCCGTTTCTATCATTTTCCAATTTTTTTCTCCCTTTGCTATATTTAGCCACTTGGCATTCTATCAAAGCCGTTGGTCCTCTTATCTGATCAGTAATATTCATGAATATTGAGAGACCATTGATAGGGCAATTGGTGTTCAAGAAGGTTTATGCATTGGCTATCCAGAGACACTGTAGAGATATCTTTATTGCATTTTACTGTAAATCTTAAGGACAAGGTTCTCATCGAACGGATGGTAATCTTACGTACTCGAGGGAAAGATTAGTTAGAATGTATTAGTGGGTTTATAACTGAATATAACTACTGTAACAGTCAATGGTTGAGATACAAATAGTATAAATATGATCAACAGATGAATTAGTGGGATATGAAAATTAATGAAATTGCTAAGTATTCTTCTCAATCTTTCTTCTCAGGAAATCCTCCACCCTCGAAATGGACATCTTCCTTTCTTTCCCTCTTCTTTCTAGCTTCTTGAACAGCCGATTGTATCACTGAAGGAGTTCTGATGACATAAGAAACTCTTTTGCCTTTATATTTCCGCTGATTCGAGGCTGCTTTCGGGGTTTTCTGGAAGAAAATCGAGATGTGTTGAGGTGGAGGGTGGAGATTTTGATCTGGTGATGAAGGTTGAGATGGATTCTCAAAATGCAAAATTGGTACTTGTCCGTAAACAGGATTCAGGAGTTTAACTACCCAGCTGCTTTCGGGATTTGAGGATTTGCAATATAATCCTGAGCAAATTAAAAAGAGTAGTTGGAAGAGTGAGAATCGTGCGAAAATCCATGGGCATGGAAATGGTATTATAGTAAACCACTGAAGCTAGGTCAGTGAAGGGGGAACTTCTGCATAATCGAAAAAGGAGCCGGCTATTAGGCAATGCCGCAGGTGTCTTGGGCGGTGGTGTTGTCTTCTCCATCTCCAAAGAGTTTTTGTTTTCCTCTTGTGGTTGCGGGGTAAGGAAAAACTCCAATCGGACCAAAGAAGCCAGTATTGATGGTGGCGCAGTAGGAGCTCTGAAGAAGTCGAATCGCCATCGTCGTCGTTTTCTAAAGAACAACTGGTATAGAAGAACAACGGCACAAATACGTCCCCTGTCCATGAATGGTGATTGCAGGGGCAGCAGAGAAATGAAACTAGGGAGGGCCAGGTCTATCAGAAGAAGAAGATGGGCATTTTTCTCTATCCAAATTTTAGGACCTTAAGCCTACAAGACATGAAGTAGTTCTGCGTAGTTCTCAGTAAATCAATCATTAAAGGGTGTCTGTTAAATTTTCCTATTATTTATTGTCTCTACTATTTATCTTCCTTAAATACCTTCTCTCTCCTCTCATTATCCTCTCTTCTTTTCCTTTTTTTTTTTTTTATTATTTATTATAATTTATTTGTGAGCATCCATCTCATTATCTATTCTTACCAAAAGAAAAAAGAAAAAAAAAAATCTCATTATCTATTTATCCTTAGATAATATATTTATCATTCTCCAACTTGTGAAAGTATATTGTTGTTTTTGTCATCATACCATAGTAGTTTGATCTGTTTAAAACCCATATCATTCGTTTTTCTTCTTTTTTTTTGTCGTCCTCAAAATATTTAGTCATTTTTTTTATTGAACCATTTTTATTCTACCCATTTAAAACCCATATCGTCCCGTCCCTTTCCATCTTTTTGCCATTCCCATTTTAATGTGGTTCTAACCCTAGAACACTTTGCAAATTGTAATACTTTGTACAAGAGGTGATGTATGAAGAAGTTGAATGACTTTGTAAATTGTAACGCTTTGTACAAAGGTGAGATATGAAGAAGTTGAATGACTTTGTAAATTGTAACGCTTTGTACAAAGGTGAGATATGAAAAAATTGAATGGCTTTGTAAAGTGTAGTTCTTGTTACAAAGGCAACATAGTTTGTACTAGGGTTACAACATGACCAGGCTTTTCAAAACGCTAACCCTAACCCTTGCTATTTAAATTTAACCTTATCCTAGCCCAACCATGCCAAGGTCATAAAATATACAATCCTAACTTTGACCCTGGCAGGGTTGGGCCTAACCCTAACCTACCCTGATTGATCTTGACAGGGCCGGTTGGGTCGGGCTAACTCTGATTAACTCTGACTTAAGGTCAGATTGACCCTGATTGGCCTTGAAACATATGACAATTTGTCAAATAACATACATATAACAATTATAACTTAAAAATATAACAAACACTATATATATAGGATGGGGCTAGGCCTGGCTCAACCCAGGGGGTCAACCCTAACCCAACCCAACCCCGCCAGGGTTTGGGCCGGGTTCAACCCTGCCAGGGTTCACGGAGGGTTTGGGTTGGTTCAGGTTATCAGGGTAAAACTTGCGCCCCTAATTTGTACAAAGGTGATAAATGAAGCGGTTTAACGACTTTGTTAATTGTAACACTTTATAAAAAGGTGATATGAGAAGAATTTGAATGAGGGGCGGTAAGAGTGTAAATTTTGGGACCGAGCCGGCCCGAATTAAGTGGACCAAACTATTATGGAACATGTTTTAGGTTGAGGTATGACATATTCCACCGATCCCTGTTCGATCTAGACTAGTCTGAAACGAATCGAAAAATCAGACCGAGGAGCCCGAACCCGATAATGGCTCGGACAAAATCGATTTATACCGAATATTAAACCCTAACTTCACTACTTTAGCCTTTTGGATGGACCTAATGGGCCATTTTCAGCTTTCACCCGAACCTGCCCGAATCGGTCCGATAACAATCCGATAAGCTTAGCCCGATAACAACCCAAAACTGGACCAGTCCGTTAGTTAATATGCATTGTGCAGCCCACCCAACCCGAACATCTTAATGGACATGTTTCGGTCAAGCCCTATAAAGCCCGACACCGATTTGGCCCAGACCGAAAGCTGCTCGAAGGGGCCCGTTGATATCCCTAAGGGGCGAGTGCTTTTGGATGTGAGCGAGAATAGTTTATCTACATGTACTTGTACCTTCTCTAGGATCCTAACACCGTCCCTATTCAATGGGTCTCACACCACATCAATGGTGATGGAATCATAAAAAGGATACACAATTACGTACGTGTGATCTGAACTCATAACTAGACTATGTGAAAGCAAGTTCAGAAAAAAAAAAATGGTTAGAAACACCTTCCATTCATCGGTCTGTCGACTTCTTGTAACACAATTAAAACCGAAGGCACGATGAATGGGAAAGACTAAGATCTTTCTCATCTTCAATGGGATCCACAAGGTCATAGGGCGAGAGAAATTTCAGGAGCGAAGAGTGTTTGTAGAAATCGAATCCTAAACACGATGCAGAAAAGTAAAACAGAAAGAAAGAAACAATCACATAATATAAAGAGGTATGTAATTCAATAGAGATTTCTTGAGATCTGCTTCGCTATTAGTGGAGAATAGGGTTACCACACTCATCCTCACGCCTCTCGCCTTATTACAGAGAAAGCCATTGGTATATATTTATAGCAAACCCTATGCGGGTATTTTTACCAAAATACCCATATAGCCCTTTGGGATTTTAACGGCCCTTCAAAGTTAGCACACAAACTCACGGGTGAAGAAGAGGAAAAAGGAAAAAAATTAAGGTAAAAGTTTTTCTGGTCTACGGACCAACTAAAGGACTCCATGTTCTAGAGACATCCACCCTAAAAAGCACAAAAACTCATTCCTTATGGATGAAGTTCAATAATTGCCCCCTTGTCACTGCGCCTAGGGTGTCAATTGATCAATCTCAGTCGGACTTATTTGGTCCCCACCATTTTAACACCCTGCACCGTGACCGCTCGTTTAGCTAATCGGTAAGGCATGGACACATTTATATTTAGTTCGGTTGATCTCGTCCATAATCGATCTTATGCTACTTGAGCTAATCAGTTTGTAAATGGGTTGTAACGGACTCATACCAAAGTTTTTAATAAAAATATAGAGATCTTGGGTATTGATTTCATAATTATTCTCATATTGTATATTAGCTACCTTCTTGTAGGATGGTAAAAGGCTTTTACTTATGATCACTCATGTAGACAAAGACGATGACAAAAAGAACGAGTGGAAGACTCAAGAAATAAAAGAAAGTAAAATAGGTTTTAAAGTTTCAGGTTTTTAGCTTTACGATTTTATTTGTTTGGTCTAAGCCAAGATTCAGTTCGGTTTAAAGGTATATTCAGTTCATTTGGTTGGTTTCATCGGGCTATACCTTTGCACCATGAACACACGTTTTATAATCAGCCTGATTGGTCTCGATCTATAATCAATTGTGTTCGATCGAACTTTACGGTGCAGGCCTGAAATTGACACTCCTACGGCTGCGCCATCGATTTCTCT
>JAMYWD010002173.1:0-12331 GCA_028583415.1 Protea cynaroides
GTAGAAAACCCTAAAATGGAAAGAAAATTGTAATTAGGGTAGAAAACATTAAAACTGGAAAGAAAAGTGCAATTAGGGGAAGAAAAACCATAAAATGGAAAGAAAATAGCAAATTAGGGTAGAAAACAGTAAAAATGGAAAGAAACGAGCAATAGAATAGAAAACACTAAAAATTGAAAGAAAAGAGCAATTTGGGTAGAAAACCCTAAAATGGAAAGAAAATAAAAATTAGGGAAGAAAACCCTTAAAAGGAAAGAAAATAGCAATTATGGTTGAAAACACTAAAAATGGAAAGAAAATAGCAATTAGGGTAGAAAACCCTAAAATGGAAAGAAAAGAGCATTTAAGGAAGAAAACACAAAAAATGGAAAGAAAATAGCGATTAGGGTACAAACCCTAAAATGAAAAGAAAATAGCAATTATGGTAGAAAGCACTAAAAATGGAAAGAAAAGAGAAATTAGGGTAGAAAACACTAAAATGGAAAGAAAATAGCAATTAGGGTAGAAAACCCTAAAATGGAAAGTAAATAGCAATTAGGGTAGGAAACACTAAAAATGGATAGAAAATAGCAATTAGGGTAGAAAACACTAAAATGGAAAGAAAAGAGCAATCAGGGTAGAAAACACTAAAAATGGAAAGAAAAGAGCAATTAGGGTAGAATACCCTAAAATGGAAAGAGAAGAGCAATTAGGGTAGAGAACACTATAAATGGAAAGAAAAGAGCAATTACGGTAGAAAACCCTAAAATGGAATAAAAATAGCTATTAGGGTAGAAAACACTAAAAATGGAAAGAAAAGAACAATCAGGGTAGAAAACACTAAAAATGGAAAGAAAAGAGCAATTAGGGTAGAAAACCCTAAAATGAAAAGAAAATAGTAATTAGAATAGAAAACATTAAAAATGGAAAGAAAAGAACAATCAGGGTAGAAAACACTAAAAATGGAAAGAAAAGAGCAATTAGGGTAGAAAACCCTAAAATGAAAAGAAAATAGTAATTAGAATAGAAAACATTAAAAATGGAAAGAAAAGAGCAATTAGGGAAGAAAACCCTAAAATGGAAAGAAAATAGCAAGTAGGGTAGAAAACAGTAAAAATGGGAAGAAACGAGCAATAGGGTAGAAAACACTAAAAATTGAAAGAAAAGAGCAATTAGGGTAGAAAACCCTATAAATGGAAAGAAAAGAGCAATTAGGGTAGAAAATCCTAAAATGGAAAAAAAATAGCAATTAGGGAAGAAAACACTAAAAATGGAAAGAAAAGAGCAATTAGCATAGAAAACCCTAAAATGGAATGTAAATAGCAATTAGGGTAGAAAACACCAAAATTGGAAAGAAAATAGCAATTAGGGTAGAAAACCCTAAAATGGAATGTAAATAGCAATTAGGGTAGAAAACACTAAAATGGAAAGAAAAGATCAAACATGGTAGAAAACACTAAAAATGGAAAGAAAAGAGCAATTAGAATAGAATACCCTAAAATGGAAAGAGAAGAGCAATTAGGGTAGAAAACACTATAAAAGAAAAGAGCAATTAGGGTAGAAAATCCTAAAATGGAAAGAAAATAGCAATTAGGGTAGAAAACACTAAAAATGGAAAGAAAAGAGCAATTACGGTAGAAAAACCTAAAATGGAAAGAAAAGAGCAATTCGGGTAGAAAACACTAAAAATGGAAAGAAAAGAGCAATTAAGGTAGAAAACCCTAAAATGGAAAGAAAATAGCAAATTAAGGTAGAAAACAGTAAAAATGGAAAGAAACAAGCAATAGAGTTGAAAACACTAAAAATTGAAAGAAAAGAGCAATTAGGGCAGAAAACCCTAAAATGGAAAGAAAATAGAAATTATGGTAGAAAACCCTAAAATGGAAAGTAAATAGCAATTAGGGTAGAAAACACTAAAAATGGAAAGAAAAGAGCAATTAGGGTAGAAAACACTAAAAATGGAAAGAAAATAACAATTTGGGTAGAAATCCCTAAATGGAAAGTAAATAGCAATTAGGGTAGAAAGCACTAAAAATGGAAAGAAAATAGCAATTAGGATTGAAAACCCTAAAATGAAAAGAAAATAGCAATTAGGGTAGAAAACACTAAAAATGGGAAAAAAAGAGCAATTAAGGTAGAATATCCAAAAATGGAAAGAAAAAAGCAATTAGGGTAGAAAACACTAAAAATGAAAAGAAAAGAGCAATTAGGGCAGAAAACACTAAAAATGGAAAGAAAAAAGAAATTAGGGTAGAATACCCTAAAAGGGAAATAGAAAGAGCGATTCGGGTAGAAAACCCTAAAATGAAAAAAAAATAGCAATTAGGGTAGAAAATACTAAAAATGGGAAAAAAACGAGCAATTAGGGTAGAAAACCCTAAAATGGAATGAAAATAGCAATTAGGGTAGAAAACACTTAAAATAGAAAGAAAAGAGCAATCAGGGTAGAAAACACTAAAAATGGAAAGAAAAGAGCAATTAGGGTAGAAAACCCTAAAATGGAAAGAAAATAGTAATTAGAGTAGAAAACATTAAAAATGAAAAGAAAAGGGCAATTAGGGAAGAAAACCCTAAAATGGAAAGAAAATAGCAATTAGGGTAGAAAACAGTAAAAATGGAAGGAAACGAGCAACAGGGTAGAAAACACTAAAAATTGAAAGAAAAGAGCAATTAGGGTAGAAAACCCTAAAATAAAAAGAAAATAGCAATTAGGGTAGAAAACCCTAAAATGGAAAGTAAATAGCAATTAGTGAAGAAAACAGTAAAAATGGAAAGAAACGAGCAATAGGGTATAAAACACTAAAAATTGAAAGAAAAGAGCAATTAGGGTAGAAAACCCTATAAATGGAAAGAAAAGAGCAATTAGGGTAGAAAATCCTAAAATGGAAAAAAAATAGCAATTAGTGAAGAAAACACTAAAAATGGAAAGAAAAGAGCAATTAGCGTAGAAAACCCTAAAATGGAATGTAAATAGCAATTAGGGTAGAAAACACCAAAATTGGAAAGAAAATAGCAATTAGGGTAGAAAACCCTAAAATGGAATGTAAATAGCAATTAGGGTAGAAAACACTAAAATGGAAAGAAAAGAGCAAACAGGGTAGAAAACACTAAAAATGGGAAAAAAATGAGCAATTAGGGTAGAAAACCCTAATATGGAATGAAAATAGCAATTAGGGTAGAAAACACTTAAAATAGAAAGAAAAGAGCAATCAGGGTAGAAAACACTATAAATGGAAAGAAAAGAGCAATTAGGGTAGAAAACCTAAAATGGAAAGAAAATAGTAATTAGAGTAGAAAACATTAAAAATGAAAAGAAAAGGGCAATTAGGGAAGAAAACCCCTAAAATGGAAAGAAAATAGCAATTAGGGTAGAAAACAGTAAAAATGGAAAGAAACGAGCAATAGGGTAGAAAACACTAAAAATTGAAAGAAAAGAGCAATTAGGGTAGAAAACCCTATAAATGGAAAGAAAAGAGCAATTAGGGTAGAAAATCCTAAAATGGAAAAAAAATAGCAGTTAGGGAAGAAAACACTAAAAATGGAAAGAAAAGAGCAATTAGCGTAGAAAACCCTAAAATGGAATGTAAATAGCAATTAGGGTAGAAAACACCAAAATTGGAAAGAAAATAGCAATTAGGGTAGAAAACCCTAAAATGGAATGTAAATAGCAATTAGGGTAGAAAACACTAAAAATGGAAAGAAAAGAGCAATTAGGGTAGAATACCCTAAAATGGAAAGACAAGAGCAATTAGGGTAGAAAACACTATAAATGGAAAGAAAAGAGCAATTACGGTAGAAAACCCTAAAGTGGAATAAAAATAGCAATTAGGGTAGAAAACACTAAAAATGGAAAGAAAAGACCAATCAGGGTAGGAAACACTAAAAATGGAAAGAAAAGAGCAATTAGGGTAGAAAACCCTAAAATGAAAAGAAAATAGTAATTAGAATAGAAAACATTAAAAATGGAAAGAAAAGAGCAATTAGGGAAGAAAACCCTAAAATGGAAAGAAAATAGCAATTAGTGAAGAAAACAGTAAAAATGGAAAGAAACGAGCAATAGGGTATAAAACACTAAAAATTGAAAGAAAAGAGCAATTAGGGTAGAAAACCCTATAAATGGAAAGAAAAGAGCAATTAGGGTAGAAAACCCTAAAATGGAAAAAATAGCAATTAGTGAAGAAAACATTAAAAATGGAAAGAGAAGAGCAATTAGGGTAGAAAACCTTAAAATGGAAAGAAAATAGCAATTAGGGTAGAAAACACCAAAAATGGAAAGAAAATAGCAATTAGGGTAGAAAACCCTAAAATGGAATGTAAATAGCAATTAGGGTAGAAAACACTAAAATGGAAAGAAAAGAGCAAACAGGGTAGAAAACACTAAAAATGGAAAGAAAAGAGCAATTAGGGTAGAAAATCCTAAAATGGAAAGAGAAGAGCAATTAGGGTAGAAAACACTATAAAAGAAAAGAGCAATTAGGGTAGAAAATCCTAAAATGGAAAGAAAATAGCAATTAGGGTAGAAAACACTAAAAATGGAAAGAAAAGAGCAATTACGGTAGAAAAACCTAAAATGGAAAGAAAAGAGCAATTCGGGTAGAAAACACTAAAAATGGAAAGAAAAGAGCAATTAGGGCAGAAAACACTAAAAATGGAAAGAAAAAGAGCAACTAGCGTAGAAAACACTTATAATGGAAAGAAAAAAAGAGAACACTAAAAATTGGGGTAGAAAAACCTAAAATGGAAAGAAAATAGCATTTAGGGTAGAAAACACTAAAAATGGAAAGAAAAAGAGCAATTAGGGTAGAAAACCCTAAAATGGAAGGAAAAAGCAATTAGGGTAGAAAACACTAAAAATGGAAAGAAAAGAGCAATTAGGGGCAGAAAACACTAAAAATGGAAAAAAAAGAACAATTAGGGTAGAAAACCCTAAAATGGAAAAAAAGAAAAAGCAGGGGAAAACCTAAAAAGGAAAAGAGCAATTAGGTAGAGAAAAACCTAAAATGGAAAGAAAAGAGCAATTCGGGTAGAAAACACTAAAAATGGAAAGAAAAGAGCAATTAAGGTAGAAAACCCTAAAATGGAAAGAAAATAGCAAATTAAGGTAGAAAATAGTAAAAATGGAAAGAAACGAGCAATAGAGTAGAAAACACTAAAAATTGAAAGAAAAGAGCAGTTAGGGTAGAAAACCCTAAAATGGAAAGAAAATAGAAATTAGGGTAGAAAACCCTAAAATGGAAAGTAAATAGCAATTAGGGAAGAAAACACTAAAAATGGAAAGAAAAGAGCAATTAGGGTAGAAAACACTAAAAATGGAAACAAAATAACAATTTGGGTAGAAACCCCTAAATGGAAAGTAAATAGCAATTAGGGTAGAAAGCACTAAAAATGAAAAGAAAATAGCAATTAGGGTAGAAAATACTAAAAATGGGAAAAAACGAGCAATTAGGGTAGAAAACCCTAAAATGGAATGAAAATAGCAATTAGGGTAGAAAACACTTAAAATAGAAAGAAAAGAGCAAAAAGGGTAGAAAACACTAAAAATGGAAAGAAAAGAGCAATTAGGGGTAGAAAACCCTAAAATGGAAAGAAAATAGTAATTAGAGTAGAAAACATTAAAAATGAAAAGAAAAGGGCAATTAGGGAAGAAAACCCTAAAATGGAAAGAAAATAGCAATTAGGGTAGAAAACAGTAAAAATGGAAAGAAACGAGCAAACAGGGGTAGAAAACACTAAAAATTGAAAGAAAAGAGCAATTAGGGTAGAAAACCCCAAAAATAGAAAGAAGAAATGAGCGTTGGGTAGAGAAGCCGGGAAAGGTGGAAAGAAAACAAAGGGTAGAAAACACTAAAAATTGAGAAGAAAAAGAGCAATTAGGGTAGAAAAACCCAAAAATAGAAAGAAAATAGCAATTAGGGTAGAAAACCCTAAAATGGAAAGAAAATAGCAATTAGGGTAGAAAACACTAAAATTGGAAAGAAAAGAGCAATTAGGGTAGAAAACACTAAAAATGGAAAGAAAATAGGAATTTGGGAAGAAAACATTAAAAATGGAAAGTAAAGAGCAATTAGGGTAGAAAACACTAAAAATGGGAAGAAAAAATCAATTAGGGTAGAAAACACTAAAAATGGGAAGAAAAGAGCAATTAGGGAAGAAAATCCTAAAATGGAAAGAAAAAAGCAACTAGGGTAGAAAACACTAAAAATGGAAAGAAAAGAGCAATTTGGGCAGAAAACACTAAAAATGGAAAAGAAAAAGCAATTAGGGTAGAATACCTAAAATGGAAAGAGAAAGAGCAATTAGGGTAGAAAACACTAAAAATGGAAAGAAAAGAGCGATTAGGGTAGAAAACCTCTAAAATGAAAAGAAAATAGCAATTATGGTAGAATACACTAAAAATGGAAAGAAAAGAGCAATTTGGGTAGAAAACCCTAAAATGGAAAGAAAAAAGCAATTAGGGTAGAAAACAGTAAAAATGGAAAGAAAAGAGCAATTGGGGTAGAAAATACTAAAAATGGAAAGAAAAGAGCAATTAGGGTAGAAAATCCTAAAATGGAAAAAATATAGCAATTAGGGTAGAAAACCCTAAAAATGGAAAGAAAAGAGCAATTTGGGTAGAAAACCCTAAAATGGAAAGAAAAATAGCAATTAGGGTAGAAAACACTAAAAATGGAAAGAAAACAGCAATTAGGGTAGAAAACACTAAAAATGGAAAGAAAAGAGCAATTAGGGTAGAAAAATCCTAAAATGGAAAAAAATAGCAATTAGGGTAGAAAACCCTAAAAATGGAAAAAATGGAAAAAAAGTGCAATTATCGTAGAAAACACAAAATGGAAAGAAATAATAGCAATTAGGGTAGAAAACACTAAAAATGGAAAGAAAAAGAGCAATTAGGGTAGAAAACACCTAAAATGGAAAAAAAATAAAAATTAGGATAAAAAACCCTAAAATGGAAAGAAAAGAGCAATTAGGGTAGAAAACACTAAAAACGGAAAGAAAAGAGCAATTAGGGTAGAAAACCCTAAAATGCAAAGAAAAAAGCAATTAGGGTAGAAAACACTAAAAATGGAAAGAAAAGAGCAATTAGGGTAGAAAACCCTAAAATGGAAAGAAAAAATCAATTAGGGTAGAAAACACTAAAAATGGAAAGAAAAGAGCGATTACGGTAGAAAACCCTAAAATGGAAAGAAAAGAGCAATTTGGGTAGAAAACCTAAAAAGGAAAAAAAAACAATTAGGGTAGAAAAAAATTAAAAATGGAAAGAAAAAATCAATTAGGGTAGAAAAACCCGAAAATGGAAAAAATATAGTAATTAGGGTAGAAAAAACCCTAAAAATGGAAAGGAAAATAGCAATTATCGTAGAAAACACAAATTGGAAAGAAATAATAACAATTACGGTAGAAAACACTAAAAATGGAAAGAAAAGAGCAATTAGCGTAGAAAACACTTAAAATGAAAAGAAAAGAGAAATTAGGGTAGAAACCCCTAAAATGGAAAGAAAAGAGCAATTAGGGTAGAAAATCCTAAAATGGAAAGAAAATAGCAATTTGGGTAGAAAACACTAAAAATGGAAAGAAAAGAGCAATTACGGTAGAAAAACCTAAAATGGAAAGAAAATAGCAATTCGGGTAGAAAACACTAAAAATGGAAAGAAAAGAGCAATTAAGGTAGAAAAACCCTAAAATGGAAAGAAAATAGCAAATTAAGGTAGAAAACAGATTAAAAATGGAAAGAAACAAGCAATAGAGTAGAAAACACTAAAAATTGAAAGAAAAGAGCAATTAGGGGCGAAAAAACCTAAAATGGAAAGAAAATAGAAATTATGGTAGAAAACCCTAAAATGGAAAGTAAATAGCAATTAGGGTAGAAAACACTAAAAATGGAAAGAAAAGAGCAATTAGGGTAGAAAACACTAAAAATGGAAAGAAAATAACAATTTGGGTAGAAACCCCTAAATGGAAAGTAAATAGCAATTAGGGTAGAAAGCACTAAAAATGGAATGAAAATAGCAATTAGGATTGAAAACCCTAAAATGAAAAGAAAATAGCAATTAGGGTAGAAAACACTAAAAATGGGAAAAAAGAGCAATTAAGGTAGAATATCCAAAAATGGAAAGAAAAAAGCAATTAGGGTAGAAAACACTAAAAATGGAAAGAAAAGAGCAATTAGGGCAGAAAACACTAAAAATGGAAAGAAAAAAGAAATTAGGGTAGAATACCCTAAAAGGGAAAGAGAAAGAGCGATTCGGGTAGAAAACCCTAAAATGAAAAAAAAATAGCAATTAGGGTAGAAAATACTAAAAATGGGAAAAAAACGAGCAATTAGGGTAGAAAACCCTAAAATGGAATGAAAATAGCAATTAGGGTAGAAAACACTTAAAATAGAAAGAAAAGAGCAATCAGGGTAGAAAACACTATAAATGGAAAGAAAAGAGCAATTAGGGTAGAAAACCCTAAAATGGAAAGAAA
Organism: Protea cynaroides; assembly: GCA_028583415.1. Lineage (NCBI taxonomy): Eukaryota > Viridiplantae > Streptophyta > Magnoliopsida > Proteales > Proteaceae > Protea > Protea cynaroides. Next base: position 8,446 of record JAMYWD010002173.1, read on the forward strand.
AGAGCAATTAGGGTAGAAAACATTAAAAATGGAAAGAAAAGTGCAATTAGGGTAGAAAACCCTAAAATGAAAAGAAAATAGCAATTAGTGTAGAAAACACTAAAAATGGAAAGAAAAGAGCAATTATGGCAGAAAACACTAAAAATGGAAAGAAAAGAACAATTAGGGTAGAAAATCCTAAAATGGAAAGAAAAGAGCAATTAGGGTAGAAAACATTAAAAATGGAAAGAAAAGAGCAATTAGGGTAGAAAACCATAAAATGAAAAGAAAATAGCAATTAGAGTAGAAAACCTAAAATGGAATGAAAATAGCGATTAGGGAAGAAAACACTAAAAATGGAAAGAAAAGAGCAATTCGGGTAAAAACACTAAAAATGGAAAGAAAAGTGCAATTAGGGTAGAAAACCCTAAAATGGAAAGAAAATTGTAATTAGGGTAGAAAACATTAAAACTGGAAAGAAAAGTGCAATTAGGGAAGAAAACCATAAATTGGAAAGAAAATAGCAAATTAGGGTAGAAAACAGTAAAAATGGAAAGAAACGAGCAATAGAATAGAAAACACTAAAAATTGAAAGAAAAGAGCAATTTGGGTAGAAAACCCTAAAATGGAAAGAAAATAAAAATTAGGGAAGAAAACCCTTAAAAGGAAAGAAAATAGCAATTATGGTTGAAAACACTAAAAATGGAAAGAAAATAGCAATTAGGGTAGAAACCCCTAAAATGGAAAGAAAAGAGCATTTAAGGAAGAAAACACAAAAAATGGAAAGAAAATAGCGATTAGGGTACAAACCCTAAAATGAAAAGAAAATAGCAATTATGGTAGAAAGCACTAAAAATGGAAAGAAAAGAGAAATTAGGGTAGAAAACACTAAAATGGAAAGAAAATAGCAATTAGGGTAGAAAACCCTAAAATGGAAAGTAAATAGCAATTAGGGTAGGAAACACTAAAAATGGATAGAAAATAGCAATTAGGGTAGAAAACACTAAAATGGAAAGAAAAGAGCAATCAGGGTAGAAAACACTAAAAATGGAAAGAAAAGAGCAATTAGGGTAGAATACCCTAAAATGGAAAGAGAAGAGCAATTAGGGTAGAGAACACTATAAATGGAAAGAAAAGAGCAATTACGGTAGAAAACCCTAAAATGGAATAAAAATAGCTATTAGGGTAGAAAACACTAAAAATGGAAAGAAAAGAACAATCAGGGTAGAAAACACTAAAAATGGAAAGAAAAGAGCAATTAGGGTAGAAAACCCTAAAATGAAAAGAAAATAGTAATTAGAATAGAAAACATTAAAAATGGAAAGAAAAGAACAATCAGGGTAGAAAACACTAAAAATGGAAAGAAAAGAGCAATTAGGGGTAGAAAACCTAAAATGAAAAGAAAATAGTAATTAGAATAGAAAACATTAAAAATGGAAAGAAAAGAGCAATTAGGGAAGAAAACCCTAAAATGGAAAGAAAATAGCAAGTAGGGTAGAAAACAGTAAAAATGGGAAGAAACGAGCAATAGGGTAGAAAACACTAAAAATTGAAAGAAAAGAGCAATTAGGGTAGAAAACCCTATAAATGGAAAGAAAAGAGCAATTAGGGTAGAAAATCCTAAAATGGAAAAAAAATAGCAATTAGGGAAGAAAACACTAAAAATGGAAAGAAAAGAGCAATTAGCATAGAAAACCCTAAAATGGAATGTAAATAGCAATTAGGGTAGAAAACACCAAAATTGGAAAGAAAATAGCAATTAGGGTAGAAAACCCTAAAATGGAATGTAAATAGCAATTAGGGTAGAAAACACTAAAATGGAAAGAAAAGATCAAACATGGTAGAAAACACTAAAAATGGAAAGAAAAGAGCAATTAGAATAGAATACCCTAAAATGGAAAGAGAAGAGCAATTAGGGTAGAAAACACTATAAAAGAAAAGAGCAATTAGGGTAGAAAATCCTAAAATGGAAAGAAAATAGCAATTAGGGTAGAAAACACTAAAAATGGAAAGAAAAGAGCAATTACGGTAGAAAAACCTAAAATGGAAAGAAAAGAGCAATTCGGGTAGAAAACACTAAAAATGGAAAGAAAAGAGCAATTAAGGTAGAAAACCCTAAAATGGAAAGAAAATAGCAAATTAAGGTAGAAAACAGTAAAAATGGAAAGAAACAAGCAATAGAGTTGAAAACACTAAAAATTGAAAGAAAAGAGCAATTAGGGCAGAAAACCCTAAAATGGAAAGAAAATAGAAATTATGGTAGAAAACCCTAAAATGGAAAGTAAATAGCAATTAGGGTAGAAAACACTAAAAATGGAAAGAAAAGAGCAATTAGGGTAGAAAACACTAAAAATGGAAAGAAAATAACAATTTGGGTAGAAACCCCTAAATGGAAAGTAAATAGCAATTAGGGTAGAAAGCACTAAAAATGGAAAGAAAATAGCAATTAGGATTGAAAACCCTAAAATGAAAAGAAAATAGCAATTAGGGTAGAAAACACTAAAAATGGGAAAAAAGAGCAATTAAGGTAGAATATCCAAAAATGGAAAGAAAAAAGCAATTAGGGTAGAAAACACTAAAAATGAAAAGAAAAGAGCAATTAGGGCAGAAAACACTAAAAATGGAAAGAAAAAAGAAATTAGGGTAGAATACCCTAAAAGGGAAATAGAAAGAGCGATTCGGGTAGAAAACCCTAAAATGAAAAAAAAATAGCAATTAGGGTAGAAAATACTAAAAATGGGAAAAAACGAGCAATTAGGGTAGAAAACCCTAAAATGGAATGAAAATAGCAATTAGGGTAGAAAACACTTAAAATAGAAAGAAAAGAGCAATCAGGGTAGAAAACACTATAAATGGAAAGAAAAGAGCAATTAGGGTAGAAAACCCTAAAATGGAAAGAAAATAGTAATTAGAGTAGAAAACATTAAAAATGAAAAGAAAAGGGCAATTAGGGAAGAAAACCTAAAATGGAAAGAAAATAGCAATTAGGGTAGAAAATAGTAAAAATGGAAGGAAACGAGCAACAGGGTAGAAAACACTAAAAATTGAAAGAAAAGAGCAATTAGGGTAGAAAACCCTAAAATAAAAAGAAAATAGCAATTAGGGTAGAAAACCCTAAAATGGAAAGTAAATAGCAATTAGTGAAGAAAACAGTAAAAATGGAAAGAAACGAGCAATAGGGTATAAAACACTAAAAATTGAAAGAAAAGAGCAATTAGGGTAGAAAACCCTATAAATGGAAAGAAAAGAGCAATTAGGGTAGAAAACCCTAAAATGGAAAAAATAGCAATTAGTGAAGAAAACACTAAAAATGGAAAGAAAAGAGCAATTAGCGTAGAAAAACCCTAAAATGGAATGTAAATAGCAATTAGGGTAGAAAACACTAGAAATGGAAAGAAAAGAGCAATTAGGGTAGAAAAACCTAAAATGGAATGTAAATAGCAATTTGGGTAGAAAACACTAAAATGGAAAGAAAAGAGCAAATGGGGAAGAAAGAAAACACTAAAAATGGGAAAAAATGAGCAATTAGGGTAGAAAAAACCTAAAATGGAATGAAAAATAGCAATTAGGGGTAGAAAACACTTAAAATAGAAAGAAAAGAGCAATCAGGGTAGAAAACACTATAAATGGAATGAAAGGAGCAATTAGGGTAGAAAACCTAAAATGGAAAGAAAATAGTAATTAGAGTAGAAAACATTAAAAATGAAAAGAAAAGGGCAATTAGGGGAAGAAAACCCTAAAATGGAAAAGAAAATAGCAATTAGGGTAGAAAACAGTAAAAATGGAAAGAAACGAGCAATTAGGGTAGAAAACACTAAAAATTGAAAGAAAAGAGCAATTAGGGGTAGAAAACCTATAAATGGAAAGAAAAGAGCAATTAGGGGTAGAAAATCCTAAAATGGAAAAA